>JAODUO010001540.1:20000-95676 GCA_025642075.2 Ridgeia piscesae
TATGTTCGTCGAGTGTCAAAATATTCTGTAAAACGATGCGTCTTGAGTGCAACCTTAAACTTACTCGCACATTGGCGCAGTGTAAGGGATAGTTGGTCCCATGCCCTTGGAGTTGCACAAGAAAAGTTTCGTTCGCCGATTTAGTTCGGGAAGTGGGCTGTTTAAGTAGAAACTGATCAAAAGAGGGTAGACTGCGTGTCGGGCAATACGGAGGGAGAAGTGCTCATAAATATGGAGGTGCAAGACCTTGGAGGCATTTAAAGCGACGTGACCAGTTCGTCGCTTTTTATTGTTATTGCAAAATAATGTTATACGGTATAAATTTTACATATAATAGCATACTGACCGCACAAAGATGTTTTCATGTCCCAGTTTGGTTCTTTAAATACACGTAGTAAGGGGCCGCTTACTCACTGTGTACATCGACCACGAGGCATTTTCGAAACCGATGTAGGCGTGGCTACGAGCCCGGAAGGAAATGCATGATCATGTGAACTTAAGTCGTGTCGTTTATTTGTTGTCATTCGTAATGGTATGAAATCAATCTTTATGTGTGAATGCGATTTGTATGGGTGGGTGTTTTTTTCCAGGGGCGTTACATTTGTTATAAAAACATGGTATATATGTGTAGTAATATGTTGTGTGCACATCATAAGACCAGACAAGAGACATCCTAGTACTATATTGCATACAGACATGGAGGACTTATCGCAAGGAGGATATTGATATATTAGAAAGAGAACAAAGCAGAGCAACCAAAATTATTAAAAAAACTCAGGAATATTAGTTATGAAATGCGTCTAAAAGAATGTGGATTAACAACACTAGAAACCAGGAGACTGAGAGGAGATCAGATAGAAGTGTTTAAAATATTGTGTGGGTATGAAAATATTGAAAGAAATATTTTGTTCTCGGTTAAGGAAGAAAGAAGGACTAGAGGACATGGAATTACATTAGCAAAGAAGCAGTGTAGACTAGATATTAGAACATTTTCATTTTCACAAAGAACAGTAACTGAATGGAAGAGATTATCGGCTGATTGTATAGGTGCTAGTAGTGTTAATATGTTTAAATATAAAATCGACATATACCTGAGAAGGGCGGGGTACATTTAGATAGATAGGTTGGACTCTCGGTAAGGTAAAGGGCTTCCTTGTCCACCTACCATCTAGAGTTGATTCTCTAGGTGGCAATCTTGTTAAATCTTGTCTTGTTAAATTAGAAAACCTTTATAGCCAATAAAAACTAATTAACTAACTGCCCCACCCGAGCCAGGTGCACGGCTCACAGTTGTTAAAGGTCAAAGGGTGGGTGTCACTCCAAACATGTGAGTGTCACTCCACATGTAAAGACATAACAATAAAGACAACAATTTATCTTAGTATCCCACTTTGTGATTTTACTTCCGTTTAGTAATTAAATGTTATGCCTATATGGTAGAACAATTCTTATTTAATAACTTATGATTTTTACATCCTGCATAACTAGTCATGCCATGTTACTTTTACAAGATAAACTGTGTTACCATGAACGCCATGATGGATTGCGAGCGTCATACGTAGCTTCGCCCCCCTTGGGACCCGACCTCGCTCTTCCGGAATTTCAGTGACAACGCGGCGATTTGAGTGACAGCGTCGCGATTCTTATAAACATACGACGGTTAACATTACGAAGTCAGTTATGATTCGTTAAAACATTTATTGGCGGTCAGGACGCTACAATAGATATAACTTATACTGAGTAACATGATTTTGCAATAAAAAAGTAACGAACTGTTCATGGCGCTTTAAAGGTGAGAAGGTCTCGTTTCGATCGCATCAGTATGACACGAGCACAAGTATTTTGAACACGTTGTAGTTTCTTAATTACCGCCACTGACAATCCATTCAGGAGGCTGTTGCAGCAATCAATGCGTTATGTGTCTTTATTCTAAATAGCGACGAATACGTCCAATTTTGTGGAGTTGGTAAATCAGCTGTTCTGAAAATGTTTGTTACGTGTCGCTCAAGGGACATATTGGAATGGAATGTCACTCCCAAATGCCTGGCCTACATGTTAGGTGTCACGTGAATGCTGCCGATGCTTACACCTTCGAGAAGAACGTGTTGGTGTGCTGCTTTAAGATGGATAATAAAGATCTCTGTTTTATTGCCATTCAGTTGCAGCATGTTGGTTTTCATCCACTGACCGATACTGGTGACGCAGAGTTTTATTTTCCTGATGGCAATCTAGGGTGAAGTGTTGTCGGTTAGGCTGAATTCTTGGAAAAGTTGAGTGTCATCAGCATAGAGATGACATGTCAGGAATTTTAAGTAGTAATGACAGAGGAGTCATATAAATAGTGAACAATTGTGGTCCGAGATCTGACCCCTGCGGGACACCGCATGTCAGCTTGTGTGGTTTCGGCTGCTAACCGTGTGCGTACGCTGCGAACCATGAGCACGACACTGAATCGGTTGTTTTGTACGTGTTGATATGTCCGTAGGCCTCTATGTCATTTTTGATCAGTCGAGGGTCGGTAGTCTCCAAATATTCAACGGAAACAAATTGCTGTTGACGAAAATTCGCTACGTTTTTGCTTGTGTCTGACACACAAAATACTCACCAGATTGAATGAAGCTGGTTGACAAAGTTTAAACCATTGTTCTCATCCGGAAAATGTATCGATATTCTCTTATATGAACATCAACTTTATTCGCAATCTCTGGGTATATATTTATATATATATTTTTTTGTCACTGTATAATTACTAATTTGAGACACGTAGGGGTCGCTTTGAAGTATCCGCCAGCACAACGAGACGCTATTAACTGAGGTCAGTGCGCATTGTTCTACTTGATCACCTTCGAACACTTGGCGGTTGTGACACATCATAGGTTCAACAGACTCTAGACAGTTTAGAAATTTATTTGAAATCACATAGAGTGTGTTGAACCTATATATTCTAAACACTGAAGTAGTCTTTTGAGAGTGAACCTTTTGACAGAACCATCCGAGACGAAAACTATATCAGGTGGAACAATGTTCTCTCCACCACGCTATAAAGTGGTAAGCTAAGCTGGCGCACTTCAAAGCGACCCGTACCTGCCACAGGGCTTCCCGCTCGTGCAGACACTAACACTACAAGCACTGGTTATTTAAGGACCACCATGCCAATTGTTTATGACGTCACGACACAGCATATAACAAGTGGCGACGACTCGTACACGCCAGGGAGGCAACATGGCGACAGAAGATAGTTTACGCTTGATGACAATCAAACAGTCGCAATGATGAAAGCGCAACGCAGTTGTTCAATAATCTAATCATTATTCCAAATTATCACGGCGTGGCGTGGCGTGGCGTGGCGTGGCGTGGCGTGGCGTGGCGTGGCGTGGCGTGGCGTGGCGTGGCGTGGCGTGGCGTGGCGTGGGTGGCGTGGCGTGGCGTGGCGTGGCGTGGCGTGGCGTGGCGTGGCGTGGCGTGGCGTGGCGTGGCGTGGCGTGGCGTGGCGTGGCGTGGCGTGGCGTGGCGTGGCGTGGCGTGCGTGGCGTGGCGTGGCGTGGCGTGGCGTGGCGTGGCGTGGCGTGGCGTGGCGTGGCGTGGCGTGGCGTGGCGTGGCGTGGCGTGGCGTGGCGTGGCGTGGCGTGGCGTGGCGTGGCGTGGCGTGGCGTGGCGTGGTGGCTGGCGTGGCGTGGCGTGGCGTGGCGTGGCGTGGCGTGGCGTGGCGTGGCGTGGTGGCGTGGCGTGGCGTGGCGTGGCGTGGCGTGCTGGCGTGGCGTGGCGTGGCGTGGCGGGTGGCGTGCGTGGCGTGGCGTGGCGTGGCGTGGCGTGGCGTGGCGTGGCGTGGCGTGGCGTGGCGTGGCGTGGCGTGGCGTGGCGTGGCGTGGCGTGGCGTGGCGTGGCGCATACATATTCCTGAATTGATTGCGACCTAGTGTACATGCATTTGTGTGTATCTGCGTGCCATAATGCGGGAGAGCATGTGTATAGGCAATTGTGCGGACGGTGTATATGTATATGTGCCAGTGCCTATTGTGTGTGTGTGTGTGTGTGTGTGTGTGTGTGTGTGTGTTTGTGTGTGTGTGTGTGTGTGTGTGTGTGTGTGTGTGTGTGTGTGTGTGTGTGTGGTGTGTGTGTGTGTGCGTGTGGTGTGTGTGTGTGTGTGTGTGTGTGTGTGTGAGTGAGTGAGTGTGTGGGTGTGTATGTGTGTGAATGTATGAGTACGAGAGTGCTTCTCTGCTTGAGTGCGTCACTACGTGAGTGTGTTTATGTCTAGGTAGTATGTTGATTACCATCGTCGTCGGACAAAGTCGCCTTCGACTCTCCGCTCATATCATTCATCATGAGAGAAAAAGACGCGTTCTGTGTCGAAAAACCATGAATGTTTGAATTAATTCATCATATGTCGGGACATTGTGTTCCATATTTGCAAGACCACAATGCACATAGTCAACGCTAACTCCATTTGTTGTCAGCACGTCAAAATGAAGCGAGACGACTTCGTCGTGCATAGTGTGTGCTAGTTTTTTGCCATGCAGTTACATATAGAAGAACGTGTATGCGTGCAACATAAACAGTTGCAATTTATCAACGGTTGAACATCGTCTACTACTGAGTACACCAGCTGATCATCATATCGATAGTATAGTATAATGTATTTAATGCAAACTCGGATCGTAAATCATCCAAACATGTCGGGAGTCATGACCCTTGACGGGTTGTAATCACCATGTATTTAAGTTCTGCAGTCCCACCGCAGCAGTACCGCCTCCTGGCGAATCACTTTTTAACCAAGACTAATTCGCCAGACAGTCGCATTTGAACATGAGAAACATGAGCTTGAAGGTTGGAAGCCGTTGGACGTATCAAGTAGGGGACATTTGGATGTTTTTGAGGAGGCTAAAAGGGATCATGGTGTGTGTGCGTGTGTGTGTGTGTGTGTGTGTGTGTGTGTGTGTGTGTGTGTGTGTGTGTGTGTGTGTGTGTGTGTGTGTGTGTGTGTGCGTGCGTGCGTGCGTGCGTGCGTGCGTGCGTTCGTGCGTGCGTGCGTGCGTGCTGTGTGATGTGGGGTGTGGGGTGTGGGGTGTGGGGTGTGGGGTGTAGGGTGTGGGGTGTGGGGTGTGGGGTGTGTGTCTGCGTGATTGCGTGCGTGCGTGCGTGCGTGCGTGTGTGTGTGCGTGCGTATGTGTGTATATTAGAATGATCAAATTTGACATGGTGAGAATTTTTTTGGGAATCAGTCATGCATACGGGCTAAAATGAAGAGATTGGGTGAGAAAACAACTGTGTTAACATTTCAGAGTAAATCATTGAGAGGAAAAGAACCCCCAACGCACCCAAAGTTTATCGGATATTGAACGTTTTGGTTGATTTGGACTTATCAGATCCTAGAACCAATTCAGTTTGGCTGCCCAAACACCAACTTTGAGCAACTCTGGTAATTTGCATAAATTAAAGATGGCCTCTGGTCAGATCTGAAAACAATATTTTAGAACAATTTGTCTTAGAATTATGTGTAGTATATCTTTTTTAGGGGTATTTGGATATGTAGAATCCATTTCCGATGTTAAATTGTAAGTTGAAGGTAATGATATAAGGTTGACATTCAGGTAAAGGTCACAGTTGACCTCTCGGTGGACAACAAATGGAAACTTCTATGAGATTATATTTTAATTTATTCATGAATGTAAATGGATAATCTTACACTATTTGACACACTGTTTTATGAGAAAAGATTATTCTGTCATAATTTAAATTATTTGGAAGTCAAACATTCTACACATAGTGTGTTCGTCTTTATTTATAGTGTAACTGCACAATTGACACTGATTATTTTTTATCAAAAGTGTTCATAGGGTTAAACACTTATAAGTGTTTAACTTGAAGTCTATTCCTTTTCAAAACTTATTTCTTCATAATGTAGGCCTATAGTGCAAATAGTATTACTAATATTGGCATTAATTTCTCTCTGAGTGAAGAGTGAAATTTTTCATTAAGTAATTATGTGTAAAAGTCATTGTAGGTATGTTACAAGGAATGATATCTATAACAATAGATAAAAGCTAGCTTTACACAATAAGCTATAAGCATGAGCTCTATGTCATCTTTCTAAGTGCAGATAACGCGTAATAATTTTCATAATAAATATTCACCTATTTCCAATCATCATCTACGTAATCAGGATCAAGAAAACTATCCTCGACATCCTCGTGCACTCCATGCTCTCCGTCTACTTATTCATCTTCTCATCCTCCTCCTCCTTTCTTCAGTATTCTTCTTACCGAACCTACCCATTCTCCAGCATAAGCCTCTTCTGAGTTGGTGTATGCGTTGCAGTACCCGTCTTCGTCAGAGCGGTTGCTGTATGATATGCACGAATGCCATTCTTCGATGCAGCCACATATTTCAGTGCTGTATTTCGTTCCCTAAACTATACCCTCACAGTGAATCAAATCACACAGGTATGGTGGACGTAGGTGAGACTAAACAATATCAGGGGCTGGGAAGCCATCCCACATCTTCTAACCGAACTGAGTGATATCGGCTGATTCGTCAGGTGGGACTTACTGGTCTGCCGCTTTCTACAGCACGACCTACAGATTGGCCCGCAGCATGTGCATGAACGGGTTGGTTGCAGGACTTTCACATTGGGCCATTTCTTCTTCTTTATGACGAGTGTGTAGCGGGCAGACTCCATGGATGTCCCCGTTGGCTGACCATGCAGTGGAACGAAAAAGAGTGTTGCTGTCTCCGTCCGATCCGCCTGCGTCGTGCCCACTTCCCCAGTGCGTTATCCCAGGAAATCGTCAGTGAGCAAGGTGTTTAGCGCATTGGTCTTGGCTTTGGCATATGAATATGACGTTATGTCGCAATTGCTGATGGCGTATATGCCATGCTACTGCAGACACTGTGGACCTGCATTGTCATGTACCCACCGCCCCATCTGCACCTTGCACTCCATCTCCTCCAGACATACCCATCGTATCAGTAGGACACAGACGTTTGTGTCGTTCATGCTTTGGCCAGAGTTGGCTGCATCAGTGACATAGAAGGTCTTGGTGAAATCGTTACCAAAATGCTCCATCGTCAATATCTCTCCTTGCTCTTCATCGTGTACATATTGTGTACATGTTTCTCCTATTACAAATGTTCCGCCCGGAAATTTCAAATGTTCATCACGGTGTGCAATAAATCTGTTTCACTAAAAAGGTACGCATTGAGCTAATTTATATTAGGGGTGATACTTGTCTGCTTGTTACATAACTAATAATTTTAATAGAATACGTGCATTCCTTGTAGCATATCTCCAATGACTTTCACACATAATTACTTAATGCAATAATTTCCCTCACAGAGAAATATAGATGCCAACGTTATTATCGATACATGTACAATTCATTAAGTATAACATGTGTGACTACGTTTTTGAAATACTTTTAACTGTGACTCTTTCTCATGTACAAATATGTCAAATGTTGTAAGAGTATCCATTTATATTAATTAATAAACTAAAATATGATTTTATAGTAGTTTCCATTTGTTGTCCACCGAAACGACCACTTTTACCTTTATATGCCCTTCAGCATATGATTTTGCATTTAAACTTACAAATTTAACATCAGAAATGGATTCTACATACCCAAATACCACTAAAAAGAGGTACTACATGTAATACTAAGACAATTGGTTCTAAAGTATTGTTTAAGATCTGGCCAGTTTGGGTGCGCACATTTCCAGAGTTGCTAAAATTTGCCGTTTAGGCAGTCAAGCGAAATTTGTCCTATGACCTGACGAGTCTAAATCAACCAAAACGTTGGGATCGAAGATGTATATGTTCACTATTGAACACGATGCGACTGTCAAATGAACAAGTTCTTAAACTGATCACTATGCAATAAACTTTGGGTGCATTGAGAGGTATTTTCCTCTCAATGGTTTATCCTGAAATTTGAACATAGTTATGTTCTCATCCAACCTCGTCTTTTAGCCCGTATGCATGGTTGGTTTCAAATATTTTTGCAGGCCACCCTAATACACACGCACGCGCGCACGCACGCGCGCGCGCTCGCACACACGCACGCACGCACGCACACAGACAACCGACCATTTGGAATAAATATTGCGACTATTGTGAACCATTTTTACTTTTGGGACAAGGAACCGTTATACAACAAATTCTAAGTTTACCATTATTAGAACATACATGTGTAATGTATTTTGATCATGAATATACGTGGTACACTTCTTCAAAATGTTGAATATAAGTCGTTTTCCTGAAACCTTTGCTTATTTAGACAATAACGTAGTGTTTTTGTTTTTGCAGCCTGACTTTTTTTGACCACGTCTAGCCTAAAACACATCCTATTATATTATTTTGCCGTATATATTAATCCCAACTTTTGCATGAACTATCAACTATCTACGTGTCGTGTGACAGTTTAGTTGTATTCTATGAAGAAGAAGAAAAACATTTGCAAATATACAATATACCATTATGAAATATATTTATCCATCGGCATCGGGGTCGTACTTGACCTTGACCCTGGACAGAGTTGCGTACCTAGACACTTCCGTTCGTGTGTGATGACTGAGACGGGTGAGTTTTTTAGTGAACATTACCAACAAATACATGCACATTTGATTAGAAACACAAAATTGTTTAATGATTCTAAGTGATGGCATTCTTAACACATCGACTGCACAATTCTCAAAAAATTTGCTAGGCGTTGTACCGCACAATATAACTTACAACTTCAAAATTCACTCGGTTTCTGGAAATTCTGATACGGATCTATAATATGCGTTGTTCACCAACATGTTTTGATATCCTTCAGCAACGTATCAACATTATCAATGAAAACCACTTATTTCATCATTGGCATGCAAGGAAAGTGTTAAATGAATTATATTTAGTGAAATACTTACAATATTCACAAATCTGTCATAATAAGACGATCATTGACATTGTTTCACAAGCCAAACCGCAAATGGAACCACTCGGCAAAAGGAACCACTCGGTTTCGGCCTTATCGTGATCAAGATCAACATTGTACAACAAAACTTAACGTATTCGTGCAATACACACCATGGACTATCCGGCAGCTTTCCTATGGTTATTGTTATGAACAGTTGCTTAGCATTTCGTCCGATATAATTCTACTTTACAAATTGCAACACCATGTACTTTACAAATTACAACACCATCAGGAAAGACATGCACAAACACCTTCGTTCTGCTAGACTGTCCTATATAAATCAATTCCTAACAACTGCAATAACAGACAAACCGAACGCATTCTGGAGTATCATTTCCAAACTTAGACAAGATAACCAGGGTATTGGAGACATCAACATTGCAGGAAACATAATTAGCGATGACAAACAAAAAGCAGAAGCCTTAGGCAATAAGTTCAAAAGTGTCTTCACACATGAAGGAAATTCCAAGTTGCCAAATCTGAATGACAGCCCACATGGAAAAATACCCAAATTAACAATTTCACTTAAAGGAGTACATGACCAACTATCAAAAATTAACACATCTAAACGGCAAAGGCCAGATGGCATTCCACCATGGTTTCTAAACAGATATGCCTACCACCTAACACCAATAATACATGATATCTTCCAATCATCAGTTGACTCTGTTCAAGTCCCCAAAGCCTGGAACGAAGCAAACATAACAGCAATTTTCAAGAAAGGAAACAGGGCAGAACCTTCACACTACAGACCAATATCCTTAACACCTGTGATTTCTAAACTTCTTGAACACGTAATTCATAGCCACATCATGAAACACCTTGAACAACATCACATCCTAACTGACCACCAACATGGTTTTCGTGCAAAAAGATCAACAGAAACTCAATTAATTCAAACTGTTCATGACATAAGCAGATATCTAGAATGAAAATAAATCTGTAGACATGGCCATTCTAGACTTCACTAAAGCATTCGACAAAGTTCCACATAAAAGACTAATCCACAAACTAAAATACTATGGCATCACAGGCCCAATATCGTCATGGATAGAAAACTTCCTTGCAGAAAGAACTCAACAGGTTGTAATAAATGGATCAGCATCCAAACCAATTAAAGTCACCTCAGGGGTACCACAGGGAACCGTACTGGGGCCCCTACTTTTCTTACTGTACATAAATGACCTATCCAACAATCTCACTTTAAATGTTCGCCTTTTTGCAGATGACTGCCGACTATATCAACCAGTTAAATCAGACAATGACATTTCTCTCCTCCAAAATGATCTAATCAAACTTGAGGAATAGCAAAACACCTGGCTTATGAAATTAAATCCCACCAAATGCTTCACAATGACATTAGCATCAAGAAAACCGACACCAAATATTTACACCTTCTGTGGCCAACAACTTAAATCTGTTCAATCACATTGTTATCTTGGTGTACACATATCAAATACATTAAATTGGACAGCACAATGGAACTCAGTCACTAGGAAAGCACAACAGACTCTAGGAGTCATTAGGAGAAATCTAAATAAATGCCCAACCCACATTAAGTCAATAGCCTACACAACCCTTGTCCGACCAATACTTGAATATGCGTCAGCATCATGGGATCCACACTACCTAAAATATATTAAAACCTTAGAAAGAATCCAAAGGCAAACTGCCAGATTTTGTACACAAAACTATTCTAGAGAACCAGGAACAGTAACCCAACTTCTTAAAGATCTCAAAGAAAAATTAAAAGACGTAGCATAGTATACAAAATGGAACATAACCTTATAGCTATCCCGCTAGATCACTATATCCAACACAACACTAGATCCTCATGTAAACATGACAGTCAGTTCTTGCAAATTAGATACTCTGCAAGCATATTTGGAAATAGCTTCTTCCCAACAACAATTAAAGAATGGATTTCTCTCCCCCCAAACACTGTCGCAAGTAAATCACTAAACTCATTTCAAAATAATTTAATCCAACATTTTAACAATTAAGTCAGACGACCCACCATGCTCACTGGCGTGATGTGTCCCTAAGACATTTTGTCAGTTACAGATACAGATACAGATCACGGATTATGGCCCACGAGGTCATGTGATCTGCGTTTGCTCAGACAATGTGTCGCATAATACGTTTTCTGCAAGTCCTTTTGACCACAGTGTCCGAAATATATGACTAACGATAATCAGCTTTAGTCAGCAAACAAGATATGCTCTATTGTTGTATGTCTGTGTATATGTTTCAATGAATATAGCAGTATTTATATATTGCTTTTTAGGTACTCATGCCGTTAATGTCACCTTGCAACCAATTGATAATGGTAAGTCTATATATTAATGTATAGCTCTCTATTAACGTCACCTTCTCTTAAGACTGGACAAAGATGACCTGATTAGAGGTTACATTATTAATGGGATAAAATTACACTACTGTATATATGTAACATGTTGGAGCTGTTCCAACCGACCATTTGGGACCAATCGTGAGACTATTTTGAACCATTTTGACTTTTTGATCCGGTACCATAGTCTAAAACCTCAAAGACAAATCCTATCACAATTAGGAAAGATGTGTGATATATTTTATCATGTAGCTATATATATATATATATATATATATATATATATAGGTGGTACACTTCTTCATAATGTTAACAATAAGTTGTTTTTTCCTGATATACTGGCTCATTTGGTTTCTGGAAATTATGTTAGAGCCATGATATGCAGTGTTCACCAGAATGTTTCGAAATCATTCAACAAGATGTGATCTACATATGTATGTCTGTGAACATGTGTCAATTATTATAGCAATATTTATATATTTTTAGGTACTCATGCCGTTAAGACCACGTCGCAACCAAATGGTACGTCTAGATATTAATCCACAACGCCATGAAACCTCACTGTTAACGTCCCTAGTCTTAGGACTGGACAGAAGTGACCTTAGCAAGTGATTAGCGAGGTGACATTATTAGTGGGGAAATGTTTCTATACATTACTGTATATGTAACATGTTTGGAACTGTCCCAACCGACCAATTGGGAGCAATTTTGTGACTATTTCGAACCATTTCGATTTCCAGGTCATAAACAATATATTATCTACTGTTGAATGCTTGTGTACATGTGTCAATTAATATAGCAATATTTATATTGTTTTTAGTTACTTCTGGCGCACCGATCCCGGGGCAACCGAATGGTAAGTCTAGATATTAAATCACAGTGCAAAGGAACCTCAATGTTAACGTAACCTAGACAAAGTTAGTTGGATATTACTGTATATATGTAACGTATTTGCGGCTCTCCCAACCGTCTATTTGGGACTAATCTTGCGACTATTTTGAACCATTTTAACTTATTGGATCCAGGTAATGGGGCCGAAAAATCTCAAAGCCTATCTTAATTAGGAAAGACACGTGTGGTGTATTTTATCATGTAAATGCATGGTACACCTCTTCAAAATTTTGAAAAGAAGTTGTTACAAACAATGTAACAACAATGTTACAATACAATGTAACAAACGTTACAACTGTGTATGACCTGTTGCTGGCAGCATTCTTTATGTATTATATCTAATGTATTACATGACTGACCCTACTAAGAATGGAGTATCTTAATGTTTTATTGTTACCAATGCATACTAAAGTACACAAGAACTGCCAAACCTATTTTACCATGCACATTTTAAATAATATGCATGTAACAGTAAACATGTAGTTAGCCTAGGTAGTTTGCTGACCATTTAAATATGTTTAATGCTAATAGTTAACTAGAGTAGCCATTGACAAGCACGTAAGACTTGGAAACAGATGTACAGTTACACTGAATAGCTGTAGCCATAGAGGAAGATGTGCAAACCAAAGATCTATGCGTACACAGGACCACTCGGTTTCTGCATTACATGTTTCGCCAATATTATTTGAAATCTTTCATCAACATATCTGTAGTATCAGTCATAGCCACTTATTTCACCACTGCCATACAAGCAGTGTGTTAAATTAATTCTTTTTAGTGAAATGCTTACAATATTTGTAAAACGATAATAATTTCACGCACAATACGGTTTCGGCCTCATCGGTTTCAGCCAGCACAAGCAAATATTCATCGTTAAAATATTCAAAATTCATTGTTAGAACTACGCAAAGTAACCCGATTCCAGAGCGTAGGAGACTACACAATACATACTGATAGACAGTGCCGCAAACTACTCTGGTGTATCATCATATAATAGCCACGCGCATAAACACCAGTGTATCATACTAAATCCGCCAACTAAATAGTTGTAGTAGGCCGGTGTAGGTACGCTAGTAATATTGTCATGAACTGCCAATCACCCCGCTGAATCTGCACGACAATGCAAGCCGCATACCATAGTACCATTTCCAAGAGAAAACCAACTATTCCAAATATGTATATCAGCTTACACAATGCAGAACTAACATATGCATTTAATTTGTTTCTCATTATTTAGTACAACTGTCTGCTTTGTGTCCTGCAATACTTCTGGACACGTATCTACCCAATGTCAAAATTCAGATCTTAAATGTAAATAATAATAATAATACATTTTATTTTGACCATAAAATCCAAAGTAAGAGCTATGTTCAGTAGTGTTGAAATCAGTAGTTGACACTTATAAGAAATAAATATGACAAAACTGCAAGTAAACATGAATACATATAGCTAAGTCATTATTGTACAGAAACTGAACTAGATAAACCAAAATCAAACAGAGATGGCAGTGTTGTAATTTATATTATATGTCATTGTAATTAAGAAATAGAAGTACATATGTATGTATAAGGTAATATATATATATAATACCTATATAGACAATTGCAGAATAAATAAATATATAATGTTATACATAGTAATTCATTAATAATAAATGACTACAGCAATACAGTATTTGTGTCAAGTTTAAATCATTAAAAAAAACTATGTGAACTAATAAACAATTAATTAATAAATAGTTAAAATGATATGCTAGTTGAGATATTTAATCATAAATAAACATTTTAAAGGGTGAAAAAGGTTTAAAAGCAATCTTAAGTTTTACGCCTTAAGTTGTGCTTTAAATACATTCGCAATGATGAGAGTTAGTCTTAGAAGAGGCATGTAGTGAACAATGTTTATTTCAGAACGTGTTGCCGAAAATACACCGGAGTCAGGAGGTCTCGACTTTGAATTATTGGCGTTGGGGGTGATCCTTCTCCTTTCTGTCGTCATCATCATCGTGTCAGTCCTGCGCATAAAGAAGTAGGCATCAACCCCAAGTACACGCTACATGCACACATGCATTGCATTAATGTTTTTCTTAATGTGCAACTTTGTCTCGACGTCACATGAGATCTTTCACTGTTCTATTGTGCGTTCAAACAATCATGTGTACACTGACGTATTGGCGAACTGCCTAGAGGAAGCTGTTTTCAGAGGCGTTTTCTCAGCGGCTGTGTCGGACAGTCTGCCTCGCCATGAATGCCTTTCATTGTATTTATGGGCCATACGTTTGGGAGTATAAAATAAGTATTACGCTTTGTTCCCAGGTTATTTCCACAAAGTAATTGTCTTCCGTCCCACACACATGTACAACCCTCCTCTTGCATACGCACAACGAAAAGTGGCTTGGGCTGCATGCGTAGTCACGTGTTTCCCAGCGATGACATTACTGTTTTTCACCGCCATCATTGCTGTGTCGTCGGAGGTGAATATTTGCTCCCCCCACGTACAAAATGCATCTAAACGTCTGATGTCAACCTTATCAAAAGTACCTTAAATCTAATTGAATCTAATCGAATATAATCTAACATTAAAACTAACCGTAAACGTAAATAATTATGTTTGTACATCGGAACAGCCGTAAAAGGGCATTTGGGCGTGGGGGGCCGCAAATAGCCATCGCCTGTCTTGTCACACTACCAGCAGATCCAGCTATGTAAACTATAATTATAGTAATGAGGAACCTACATAACTATTAGTTGGCGCCGTTACGCAACTCGTGCTTCGAGCCGCCAACCGCCAGCGTCCCGTTACGTCGTTACGCCGCATTCATTCTTTATATCCAGCGTTTGTTAACACACGTCGTAGATATGCCTCATATTAATAACCGTTGGAGTTTACTCGAATTCAAAGTTGAAATGGAACAAGGAACAGACAGCGCGCGCACGTAAATACCGCGATTATGTCACAGGCCCGAATTGCGTAGCAGCGCCCCCCTAGCGATCACGCAGGTGACCCATTGTTTTACTTGTGATGTGGCGTGGTTGAAGGTGACGCGCTGTGGTGAAGCTGGTGGTGGTGCCGGCGGGATGTCAGTAAAGGTGGTGTTGGTGACTTTTGATTTTGTTCTATTCCAGACGCAAGCAGGAGGATAGACAGCTAGCTGCTGCAGAGGCTGAACGGTTATTGCAACTGGAACAGGAGGCGGAGAAAGAAGAACCCGGCTTTGTCGAGCAGCTGTTCTCCTACTTCTGACACGGCTCAGTCGTCGACCGGATGTCACAATTGACAGTCATTGGTCTTTGTGCAACACTATTATATTACTGAACATTTCCTGAATCCAATACGAAATGCTAATGCTTATTAATAGTAACGTGGCGAATATTGAGAGCCGTGTTGTGTTAAGGATGTTCACTTGGTTGGAGAAAAACCCGATACATATAAAGCAACTTCAGAAAGGCGCGTTTTCCGAAGGCGACTGTGTCGCTTGATTAATGTTCCTTTAATCATATTCAACAAAGTGTAATACAATTGTACCAATAAAGAAATACTGTTTCTGGACTGGAATCCTAATGACATATGCCAAAGATACCAAATTGACATGAACTATACACGTCCAAGTTTTGTTATCAAGGTTTTTCATATAGTTGTCCACGTAAAACGATGTGCCCGTGTAGACTAGGGGCGTCACACTTGAACAATGTGTAAGCCTTTATGCTCCGCCTAATAACTGTCAATCTTTTAGTTTTTACTCGGCCAACTATCGAGGCATTTCGCTTCTCTCAACTGCGGGAAAATTTTGGCAACAATCCTTCTGAAAAGACTACAGAACATTGCAGAGATGATCCTCCCAGAAAGCCAATGTGTATTTCGTCGCTCACGCTCTACAATCGACATGATATTCACCTTACGATAACTACAGGAATAAAGCAGTTGAACAACAGCAAAGCCTCTACATGGTCATCATTGACCTGTCGAAAGCTTTTGACACAGTAGACAGGTCAACCTTGTGGACTTTACTAACGAGATGTGGATGTCCCGAGACTTTTGTCAAGATAATTCATGAATTCCACGATGATATGGCTGGAGCAGTGTCTATCGGTGGATCAACTACTGATCCTTTTGAAATTAGCCATGGACTAAAGCAAGGATGTGTCTTGGCACCTACCTTGTTCACTCTCTTTCTGGCAGCACTACTGTCTACATTGTCCGAGCACCTTAGTACAGGCGTTTTCATCTGCACTAGATCCGATGGAAAATTATTCAAATTGGCTAGACTAAAGGCAAGCACAAAAACTCGAGAACTCTGCATTCGTGAATACTATTTGCAGATGATGCTGCTATCATTGTCCATACACTAGAAGACATCAGAGATATATGCAAGCAGTTTGAACAAGCTGCAACCATGTTTAGACTTACAATCAACACAAAGAAAACTGTGACGCTCTACCAACCACCACCCGGCCAAACCTCAATCGATCCACATGTTGAAATCTATGGCACGCCACTAAAAGCAGTTAAGAACTTCACATACCTGGGCAGCACTGTTGCATCTGACAACACCATTGATGTGGAAACTAACAACCGTATTCAAGCTGCCTCTGGAGCCTTTGGAGGACTAGGGAAGCGCGTATGATCACAACACGGTATTTCAAGTCTTCACAAAATGCAAGGTGTACAAGGCAATTTTGCTTCCAACACTACTGTACTCAGCAGAGACATACACTCTATCGTCGCCATTGTAGAAACCTCTCCAAGTGCATCTCCGACATCTACGACAAATCTTGCAGATCTCATGGAAAGATCACATTCCAAATGTTGAAGTCTTGAGACGGGCTAATATGTCCAGCATAGAAGCCACTCTAACGGCTTCCCAACTCCGTTGGACTGGACATATCATCCGTATGAATGGCAGCAGATTACCAAAGGCTGTATTCTATGGAGAATTAACCAAAGGGAAACGTCTTCGTGGTGGACAACGGCTGCGACACAAAGATGTAGTCAAACGACACCTAAAGGCTATACACATCACCGTAGACCATTGGAAGACCCTTACACAAGATCGACAACAGTCGAGGCAGACCATTCACAAAGGAAAAAGCCACATTGAAGAAAATATATCACAAAAATACCAACATGATCACAATCTCCGCCATGGCCTTCCTGATGCTTCTGCCCCTATCATCTTCTGTGTCAACTGCGGGAGAGGCTTTAAATCTCAAATGGGACTATTCTCTCACCAATGAGCAAAGCACATGTCATCATCGGACACGATGGACAGCAAAGAGAGAGACTCGGCCAACCGCTCCGTACTTTTACAACCACGCGCCACCACGTCTAAATACATCGTCATTGGAGCAAGGAACTGCCGAATTGTTATGGCTTGGAAGCCTTGGTGGAAATGCAACTTCAAACAAATATGTTTCGAGTTTGTCACGAAATATAGTTATATTTTCAGAACATTTTATTGATTGTTTCCAGATTCTTGGCGCAGCTGTAGAAAAAAGCACGTGTGATTATATTGAGCTTAGCTTCAGAAACAAAACTTTGTATGGAAACGGATGATCTAAGTCGAAGCCTAATGATCCCAGGGTTATCAAAGAAATGTACCAGATTAACTAAGTATGTCGGTTGTTGAGTAAAAAGAGTACGGTATGTAATAGAAGCCAATTTGGATTTATATTCGCTATACACATGGAAGACTGCAACTGCTTATGTAAGGGCAGAGATGGTGAGAGACGCAGTACGAAAACGCTTGTAGAAACGTTGGAGTTTAGTTGAAGTCCTCTTGCCAAACTGGCGGAATCCGATAATTTGTTAATCTTGACTCTGGCACGGACGGACGGTTCGCGTTTTTGGCCGATATGTTTAAATGTTCTGACCGTGCATGATAAAGGCTCGGCCGCTGAAATCAAGTCCAAAGAGAACTATATCGCAGAGGCGAATCGGGAGCTTTCGGACAAAGAAAAAACATTGTGCTAAACTAGATAAACCGGTATACCCCAAGCCGCTGTCCGCACCTCATAAACAATAGAGATTATGACGAACAGGCTATATATGCAAGAAGCAACGGGATTACTTAGCACCACGACAACAACAGCGAATCATGATAAAATAACTGAGTACATTGACCATTTTATCCCATTGTCATTGACATTGGGATTAACATGTAATGAGCCAAAATAAGTGCCTCCTATTAGCGATGTATAATCGTTTCACGCCAAAGTCTTTGGCCACAACTGTCGTAAAAGACGCCTACCTATGTCAAAAACCGTGTGTCATATTTGCTGCTGATATTTATGTAACTGTGTGAATTCACTAAATTGAGAGGTCAATAATTCCAACACAATGCAACCGTGGCAGATGTGACATAGTATTGTGCACGAATGTCGTCATGTCATTGTAAATATAGCCATGTCCTATCGGTATGGCTAAATGTCCATGAGCGTACTTTCTTACTTGTGCAACGACACCACACAATTTGGGGGAACCGTATCGTTCGGCAGTTGATCGTGAATGTGTGTTGCCAAACAGTAGCGGTAAATGAATGGTCCCTGTTCGCCGAAAAAACTGCCACCAAAACATAAATCTTGCAACATTGTGTCGTAGCGTCGTCGTTTGTCCCTTACGTTTGCAAATGGTCAGTAAACAGTGCAATTCTGGGCACAAGATTCTTTCAAAACATCCAGTGGCTGGTTTCAAGTTTACATTGATTAAAATTGATTTCCAGACAAACATTGACCGTTTTTAATGCAGAAATGCCAGATTGGCAATAGTTGACTATGCTACTGCCGCCAGATGGCGTATAGGGCCTGTAAGTGGGTTACGATACATGGCGAGACTCCGCGCGACTGCAGCTGATTGGGGACTGGACACAAGGATAATATTCTAACGATGGATGACAGTTATAGCTTCCGACTGATGAATACTAGGAAAATCAGGTCTTAAATATCTTGTGTTATACCTTTCTTATCTTAAATGTCCGAATTAATATTACGTTTACCACACTATCATAGACATATAGCGATTTACGTAGTGCACATAATAAACACAATTTTAGGCCGTATGTGTCTTTTACGGGATTTGCATTTTACATTGCTGTACGTTGTGGTTTCGATAAGCACTTATATCTGACAAGTTGTCTAAATGCACATAATCATAACACATGTATATACGTTTGCCCCAAACAGGTTGTACCGCGCAAAAAAATAGCACTCTTCATTATTAGTCAAGATCGCCAAACACAAGTACTTGGCCTTGCCCTTGCCGCTAATGTCATGGCAACCACCATAATATTCAATTAAAATTAATGATTTCCGTGATCATTGTCACCGGCAAAGTGTACCATTGTTTCTGCTTGTAATAATCCTTCGAACAATATAACTGAAACACGCTATTTGGGAACAGATCGATTATTACAAACAAAAACAAAACAAAGTCCTATATGTTAACATGGAGAATATGGATTTCCTGCCCCCGGCATCGTTTTCGCGCGCGAGACTTACACGCCCTATTAGCGGTTTATGTTAAACACGCTTCACGTTTTTCCCATTCGTCCATCTTCACAAACCATAGCTGTTTGCCATGCAAACTATAACAGCGCAAATGCCAAATACCATCCCAGTATGAAGACGGGTAATTATTGTTTGTGAATTACGGTATAGTTTATGTGAATTCCGGCTGAAAGGTTTTATGGCATTTGTGCATTCGAGTCGAATGTTTGCTTCTACGTCCCAAGGCAAAGGTTACATGTACACTATCAGCGTGTGGCTGAAATCCCCCCCGAATTATATTACATGACCACAGGCCGACGACACTGCTTGTGAGCGATTTCATTGGCTGATATTAAAATATGAGTTTTGCAGAAGTATCCGCCAAGGGTACAGATGGCTGGTACTGACGTAATCAGCAGCACTGACACGGGTAAGGATGCATTTATGTATGGCTTACAACAACCCCATCGCCGTCACGCAGTTATTCGAACACATTGATAGTCGATACGATTAAGGCTAACTGTATTCAGTGTATCCGCACTAGACGATCCCGTCTTTTTGTACGGTCTGAGACTGACATACAAATTAATTGTTTGCGTCTTTCCCCGCCCATGGCGCAATGCACACAATTGGCCTTCGCGACATGCTTTACCATAGCAGGCCTTAGACTGTCATAACACTTGTGCCGCGAGAGTACATCAGTCATCGTAGTATTTACAGTGCGCTGTTTACTACGCCGGATAGAACCTTCTCGAAAACAGGTAAGTCTTGAGATTACATTGAAGAGTAGTATTAGACAGTGTAATTGATATTCAAAACTGTTGTAGCAAACACGCACGCACGCACGCACGCACGCACGCACACGCACGCACACACGCACGCACGCACGCACGCACGCACGCGCACACACACACACACACACACACACACACACACACACACACACACACGGAGAGACATATAAAATAATAATAATAGAATACTTATATAACGCCCGATCAAAACATATATGCACATGCACCTAAAACGACATACTAAAAATTAAACGCGTAAATTATATTTAAGATACAGTCTCTGAAACATTTAAAGATAAAGTCATTAATAAATAGTAATACAACAATTTAAAGCAAAGAAAAGTAAAATTACGTTACATATATTAATTTCAACACGATCAATTGAAACATAAAATCAATTGATAAAAGGTTAAAAAATTCCTCGTTAGTTAAAAAAGCTTGCTTACAGATATGGGTCTTTAAGAGAGTTTTAAAACCTCGCACTATTGTTGGTATCCTGAGTGTAGGAGGCAAATAGTTCCACAGAACCGCCGAGCAGACCGCAAAACGGCGATCACCATGTGTAGTGTGACAGGTTGTGAGGCCTGTGCGAACAAAACGTGAGGCTGCGAGGCAAATCGTAGAGTTCTGTTTATGTGTCGGCAGCTAATTGACTTCCTCGAGTAGTCCGGCATTAGCCCATTCATTGCACAATAGGTAAATTACAGCACTTGGTAGGTTGGGCTCAGAATAACTGCCAGTGTAATCGCTTAATACGGGTGTGTGATATGATCGTATTTCGTTGCATCGTGGTTTTGGTAGACCATACAGAGGTGGGTTACCATAGTCTAAACGGGATGTCAATAGTCCGTAAAGAAGTATTTTACACGATTCATTTGTCAGGTGTGGGCGAATTCGCCCAATGTTTCTTATCTGGTCAAATATACCTTCACAATGTTAGCAGTCTGCTGCTCCACCCCCATGTTAAATACCACACCTAAACTGCGCACGCACGAAGGTTAAATTTGATAGCCGTTAAATGTGATAGTAATGTTAAAAACAGCAGGCAGGCTCTCGCGTTTCTTCGCCTATGAAAAATTATCATCTCGGATTTCTCCGTGTTTCAAATAATAAAAATTGTGACTGAATATTCCTTTCTCATGAACACATATGTCATATATTGTAAGATTATCCATTTATATTCATGAATAAACTAAAATATAATCTCATAGAAGTTTCAATTTGTTGTCCGCCGAGAGGTCAACTTTAACATTTAGCTTGACCTTGAACTGAAAATATAACATCAGAAATGGATTCTATGTTATAACAGTGTTTATGTAAAGTATATCTTAATGTATATGTTTTAAATTTATTACGTAGGTTACCAATGATGATTTAAATTTTTAACAAGATATGCTAACATTGTACATTAATATGATATTGTATGGAATTATTGATTTTAGTATAGATGTACATGTACAATCCAACTGTAAAGTTGCCACATAATAAATTTATCTTATCTTACCTTATCTTTATCTTATCTATATCGTTGCTGCTTCTGTTGATAGGAACGAAGATCAGAGTGGCGGAATGGGCCCTCAACGATGCACTGTGCACAAGCTGTATACACTCGTTTTTGCTTTGATCACCGCAACGATATCTGTCATATCGTATATTCCGAAAAACTACGAAATATTGGACATTCCTCATCGTCTGTTCGCAATGGCGTCAACACCCAAATGTTACGCCATTCTTCTCACTAGTGAAAAGGTCAACTTCTACTCGAAACATCCGATCGAACTGAAACAGTTTCGCGAAATTCTTAAGCAGAAGCCGTCTTTCCGTCACCTCGGCAAATCTGAAGGTAGAGATCCGTTGCCAGCCGCTAACTCTTACTCTTTCGACCTTGCCTGCTTCACCGGAAACTATCTGTGTGGGATCGTAATATTCATTACAGAACGGCGCAACGGAAGTCTGACATCAGGTGGATCTAGTTTCCGGATTTTATTCCGATCTGTGTCGTGCCTGGTGTGTACTTTCAAAGATTGCTTAAATGGCACGTATATTGCCTTCTGTCCAGCGCCAGCGCACGAATCTACATTTTGTATTGTCATAACAGTCGATGTACTCTACGTTAATTACGACGCTTACAGAGGAAACGAGGTTCCATTGAACACTCTTCTGTGGAATAACTCCATATGCTCTGCAGGCGGCGGCAGATGCACTCTGGGTAACTTGACAAAAGGCAAAGTTATCGAAAGAACCTCATTGCCGGATGTAACCCCATTGCGCATGGAACAGAACAGCTTTCACTGGCGTACAGTAAATGGTGAACTTCGATTGCTCAAAGACGACATAGTTGACGGAGAAAGACACGAAGGAACTTACTTGGACACAATAAACAATGGAAGAGCTGTGTAGGTCAGTGAATAATGTTTTAAATATCATCAGTCGTTTGTCTAACTGTGTTTGTGTGCGTGCGTGCGTTCGTGTGTGCATGCGTGCGTGTGTATGGAGTGTGCTTATGGTGTGTTTCTGTGTGTATGTGTCTGATATGCGTGCGCGTGTGTGTGCTTGTGCATTTGCGTGTGCGAATAAATGTCTTCTATTCCAATATTTAGTATTAACATTAACACTCCGTAATTGTGTATTTAGCTATGGGCCGATTGGATTCATGTCATGATACATTCCAGCGGTTCTGAGCTTTTTTGGCTTCGACCCAAATGCATTTCTGAATAATGCCCGGCCACCCTATAGTCGTTCGTTTGTGAAGGTAAACATAGGTATGGCAATAAATAAATTATCCAGCCACTGTGGTGAGGAATGCGTACAAGCTCGACAAAACCATTCCGTTCTAAGGCAAGCTATTCTAATGAATGAAAATGTGTAAGTAAGGGAATCAACAATTAAAACAATTGCGTATACGTCTACTCGATACAGTAAAGCTTACGTGTTCACCCAATATCATATACACCCGGGCGACGACAATCCACACTCTACTGAAAACAGTCGTGATTCTATCGTAATAGTTGGCCGCTTTTTGCACTAATGCTTTTGCTGCAGGTGTCTGGGACGTTTCAAGAACGTCGTGATGATCGGCACATCGCTACAAGTTCCACTACTTCATCGTAACATGCCACAGCGACATGAAACCACCGCCGAGAAAACACCACACTCCATTACTTCTTCATGCCTTTCATGGCAAATCTCGGAGCGCTATGGAGGAATAAGGCGCGACAGCTTAACCTCTCATCGCACGATGTCGTCATAATCCAGACAGGAGCGTGGGGCATGAGTATGGTCTTACTCGACGAGGCCATCAACAAAAAGGTGGCGACTTTCAGGGTTGAGCTGGGAAAAGTGAGGGACGAGTTAAACAGAAGCCGGACACCCCTTTTCTTTATTACCCAACCGCCGTTCTCGGATAGCTTGAATGGGTTGGAGGGACGCGGGAACAGAAACAACGTTGCCATCGCGGCGGTGAACTCGTTGCTCGTGACGGTGGCGGTTGAACTGGGAGTTCCGGTCCACGGCGTGTTTCGTCTCCTTATCTCGCGGCTGGAAGAGAACGTCTGCGGGGTGACGGCGACAAAACGCTGATAGGGAAGGCTGGGATAGATTCAGTCAGAATATTTGCCAAATAGATGTGCAGTTGTTTTATCCCACCTACGCTGTACAGCGTTTCTGCATTACGCAACTCACAAGTGTACACATTGGTTACATTTGTAAGATAATTCACAAAAGTTTAAAGGGAATAGCAACACTTAATGCATTAATTCGTATTATAGTACATACTTTTATATATTTCCGTACCCACCAAGCAAAAATATAAAATAAATGAATTAGAAATTCCACACTTTATGCAATGCCAGTGTACTTTTCCGAATATTCATATTTTACGGCGCTTTCTGTATGCCCAATTGTGACACCAGACAAGGCACATTGGCATCATGTGCACTGTTTCTTTGCATTCAGAACATGTTTACAAGGATAACTTTTGGGTCGAAACGAGCATCAAATTTAATTATTGTGCGATATTCCGATGTACTACAAACACTGGTCATCACAGGAACACACATTTATCTTAAGATTCCACACGAATACAATTTTATAGAAACATTGAGAGGCCTCCGCGAAAACTCTGGTTTCAAGTTTGTAAAAAAATTCATTCTTTTGGAACCGTAAGATAAATAATACTTGTTCCTTGTGATGACTAGTGTTTGCATTACATCAGAATATCGCACAATAATTGATTATGATACTCGTTTCGACCTAAAAACTATCCTTGTAACCATGCTCTGAATACGTAGGAAGAGTCCGCCTGTCAACTTTGACGCCACGATACCACGTGATCGCCTTGCTAATTAACTTTCAGCTTTCCGCTGGAATCGCTATGCTGACAGGTTTTAAACGGCATTTTTGCTACAAATGTATTTTTATTTATTTTTAATGTTGTCAAATGTTACATATATACTTAATTTTTATAAATGCATGGAAAACGAATTTTAGGTTAAGCCTTGTCTTGTATTCCCTACAAATTACATTACGTGTTTGTATGCGTTCGCTCCTAACTCTACACTGAACGAAACGTTTCCACATCAGCAGGTATAGCATCCATACTCCATTATACACCGGAAAGAATTAGCATCACGTCATGTTTATTTTGATTGAAATATTACAGCGCAACCGTTTATTGTAATGCAGTTACTTATCCGGTATAGCAAAAATTTCCTGTTTAACGAAGTGCTAACCTAAGCCAAGCCCAAGGCTAACCCTAAGCAAAATGCATTCCCCTTAAGTTTGATTAACACATGAACAGTGTCTTACGAATAATTAATTAAATGATTAGAATGCAACCATTAATTGTTAATTTCTTTCAGTAGTTATGAGAGCAACTTCACAAAAAGATGCCACGAACAAAACGCGTAATTTGATATACTGCCGCTCAGACTCAGCCAAAACAATAACTATTTACTTTTTTATATTCCTGCGTCATAACGTTGCGTCACCGGAAACTGTTGTAGCTAGTATTTCCGTTGAAAAAAGTGTTAGACAATACGTACGTCATTTTGAAGAATTATGACAAAGCGACCTCGCCTCGTTGACAATGGATACAACGCGTGAGATAAGTAGTCTTAACCTCATGAAGTTGGCGATAACATTACCTCGTCGGGCAGCTGTCATATCAATTGTCTACCAATTACTTACGCTGTTTAGCTAACATTTCCACATTAACGAATTGCATACCTAAGCAAAATGTATCCACCTTCGATTTGACTAACACATGAACAAGCATGAGATAACTACAGTCTTTTTAAAGTAGTAATATTGAATAGAATATATATATATATATTATATATATATATATATATATATCATATACAGTGTAACAGCAGGCAGGCAGGCAGGCAGGCAGGCAGGCAGGCAGGCAGGCAGGCAGGCAGGCAGGCAGGCAGGCAGGCAGGCAGGCAGGCAGGCAGGCAGGCAGGCAGGCAGGCAGGCGCAGGCAGGCAGGCAGGCAGGCAGGCAGGCAGGCAGGCAGGCAGGCAGGCAGGCAGGCAGGCAGGAGGCAGGCAGGCAGGCAGGCAGGCAGGCAGGCAGGCAGGCAGGCAGGCAGGCAGGCAGGCAGGCAGGCCCAAATGTGACTTTAATAGTGACCTTGATGGTGAAAATGAGCATAGATGATTAAGCTCATATGTGATACATCCTAGTTGCAGTAATGCTTACATTAATGAGCTAGCCATTGTCAGTGCATTGTTTACAATTTCCTGGCTGTTCCGTGTTTGTGTCAGCTGAGCAACTGGCAACGTCACTGGTCAGTTGGCTGTTCTTACCAGCTCTTTATCATCCTGTGTCAGAGCTCTAAAATCACACTACTTCCAACATCATTTTGTTTTCCCATTTTAACTCCACTTCCTTTTTTATGATACAAAAATATTATTGTGTTGGAAACAGTTTTTTTAAAGTGTCATAACATAAGTGTTGGATGTATTCTGTAGGATATTCTCAGTTATTAATAAACACATGCATGTACATACACATATGGAGGCATGCAGGCATACACATGATCTGGGACAATGTAAGTGATCTTTTACTCGAGTACTAACCAAGTCAATGTTTAAATTGTTCCTAGTCCGTCAGAATGATTCCTGAATAGTTATGTTGATTAGTTACACATCTCTTATGCAGGCACACACATGTACACAAACACACACACACACACACACACACACACACACACACACACACACACACACACACACACACACACACACACACACACACACACACACACACACACACACACACACACACACACACACACACACACACACACAAACACACACACACACACTACACATGTACACATACATACACATACAAGCACATACTCACGAGTAAATGCACACACATCTATATCAACACACAGCCTCAAACAATGTCACATATTGCAGGTTATAAAAGTGTCAGTGTTTTGCAGGCTGTCAAAATGTCAGTATGTTGCAAGCTCTAACAGTGTCAGTGTGTTGCACACATTAATATTTGGCAGTGTGTTGCAAGCTCTCACAATGTCAGTGAGTTGCACACATTAACATTTGTCAGGGTGTTGCAGTCTGTCATAATGTCAGTGTGTTGCAAGCTCTAACAATGTCAGCATGTTGCATGCATTAACCTTTGGCAGTGTGTTGCAGGCTTAAACAGTGCGAAAGTGGGGCAAGTTCTAACAAGATGACAACTCTGACCTGTTGGCATGGTGATGTGGTCATGATGCTGGACTCTCTTCTATCAAGGCTTGCTATGCAAGGTTTTCTATGCTGACATATTGCCATGGTGATTAACTATGGTTGCACACATTCCCATGGCAATCACAAAACTGGTATATGTATAAGAGATCCTCTTTTTTGCCTTACTTATAGATATGCCTCAATGATCTGGGACAATGTAAATGATCTTTTACTCGAGTTCTAACCAAGTCAATGTTTAAATTGTTCCTAGTCCGTTGGAATGATTCCTGAATAGTTCTGTTGATTAGTTACACATCTCTTATGCTGGTGAGTAACGTTGAAGTCTGAATGCGTAATATATATATATTGTCCCATTATATTTTTGTGTAATGGGCTTCATTCTACAACCGTTCTTTGAAATTAAAAAATTCTTTACAATTTGACAGTCCTAGTACTAGTGGGGTTACCAGCTCCTAGGGTTTTTTCATTTACTATTTTATTCTTATGACTACAACATGCATGTCGGATTATTTGTGTTTAGTTACTTTATTAAGCTCAGAACAAAATTAGCAATTTTAAAGATTCTGCCTGCAACTCATTCAAATTATAAACAGAACATCCAGTTTCAAAATAAAAATGGATTGGCAGTAATGCCAAGGCAAGCAGAGTTAACCACAATAGCTTTTGATGTTTAACATTCCCACACAGTAGGTTCCCATTACAAAATACTGTTTGACCAATTCTGGGCAGAGGAGCTGGCATCCTCCCTTTAAGTCAGAAATATTCAAGTTACAAATGCATCTCTCACTAATGGTTCTGTTGTCAGAGAAATTTGTATGAGGTGTATACTTGTAAATGACTCATGTCACAGACCAGATATGTACATAAAATATGAAAACACTTGCTTGTACATATATAATTATGTAAATAGTTGTATTTTTTGCACTGTGTTCAACTGGCCATGGGATGAGCTATGGTTTGAATAATACAACCAAAGTTATATTGCTAACAGCAGTTGTGAGGGACATTGGTTTTGAAAATGTCACAGATATGAGTCTTTCTGAAAGTTAATGGTTGTGGAGTACTGCTGATACTGGCAAGCAGAGAGATTGACTCAAATGTCTTATAGGACGTGCACAGTTAAACTTAAACATTCATTTAACATACAACTGTATAAACATTGATGTGAAATATGCGATTGTCTTGCAGTTTCTTAAACATGTTACTTTGCATGTAGGAGTCATTTATCACAGCAAGGATGACATTGTACAGTGTCTGTTTAATTTACACATTAAGTGAATTTGTAGAGTCTCAATGGCTAAGTAAGGTTTCACTGTTGCCCATGTGGTTATACCCATGTTAGCTAATGTTGAAAACCAACTTGATGCGAGATCCAGTGGGTTGTCTATATTCTGGTGGGCTATTTTTATTCTAGTGGACTTAATATGTTGGTGGGTTATTTTTATTCTGGTGGGCTATCGTTGTTCTGGTGGGCTGTATATATATTTTGGTGGGTTATCTTAATTTTAGTGGGCCATCTGTATTCTGGTGGGCTAATTTTATTTTGCTGGGCTGTTTTATTTAGTTGACATGTCTTTATTCTGCTGAACCGTCTACTGACATAGTGTTTGTGAGTGGTTACAAGTTGTATGTCCACACTTTGCACAGCATACTTCAAAACGTTTGCTTTACCATGTCAACCCTCAGATAATATGCCCTGTCATTAGGCCATTCATTTTACTGCAGTTAATGTGAAAGATTATCAACAACATTGTAAGGTGATAAAATATGTTCCAGAGTTTTATGTATTGCCTGTGACCCAATATGTTCTCTAGTATATTGTTTAATTCTATGGAATTTTGAATAATAAATCTCTTGTTAAAACCCTCGATAATATGACCTGTCACAGGCCATTCATTACTTACTGCAGTTAATGTGACAAGATGATAGCAACAACATTGTAAGGTGATAAACTATGTCCAGTGTTTTATGTATCGCCTGTGAGCATATTTTCTCTTTATATTGTTTATTGCTATAGACTGAGATAATAAAATTCACAGTTTGCTATGTATTTATGTATTAATGGTTAACAATCCAACATTCATGTATACTGATATCTAGGTGAAAATAAATTTGTGAACAAATAAAACTTGTTTTCCCGTGCAAATATCATAACAAAATTCATATCTTTATGCCCATCCACATTGTGTTAACCTAATTATTAGATTTTAACTTGCCGTCAACTTAAATTGTATTCCTGATCTACTGATGCTGGTTGTGTGCTTTCAGGGATTTTCTCTCACTCCCCACTCTCCCTCCCTCTCTCTTTGCTTCTCTCTTCCATTCTCCCTCGCTCCCCCTCTCTCTGTTCCTACAAGTGTATATTTTATGTCACATAAAGAAGACATGTTGAAGTGACCATAGAAAAATGTTCGCAATTTAACTCAGAAAATTGAAATTTTGACAAGTGTATAAAAATTAAAATATGTGTGGCGGCTGCTTGATACAATGGGTGTGCACCATGTGACATCTAATGTACCTATTACATACTATTTCCCATCTGTGCACAATATGTATATGTGCCAGGGGTTGAGTAGTGACTGTAGTAATATAGGTTTTTGTGTGTAAAAGTACAATATTAATGCTATGTTCCATACCCAAGGCAGTCTAAATCCCATAAACAAATGCATATCTGGACAGCTAGAAGAGTTGGCAGGTGTAGTGAAGTTAGAATTTATACATAGATCAGTTATATATAAAGGTGGAGGGGATTTAAGAATGTATGATCATGGTTTCATTTATATGGATATTTGTTATTTATATGTAGCATAGAATAACTAAGAAATTAGATCAAGCATAACATATTACTATTCGTTTTATATTTATTCTCTAATCTCTCTGCTGTGAATGTTCACGTGCTATTTACATAAATATTTCCACTCCCTTGGAAGAAAGATTCAAATTGACTGAAACATAATTGTCAAAACATTCCATAAATGGCAAAACATTACCTTGTACACTGTAGATACAAAAAAAGATTATTAAACGCATACCATAGTGCCACACTGCTGTGTGATAAAACCTTAGTAGCACGAAAAAACATACATATGCACTAAAAAACGATGAATACTTACAGGTTCGTGTATATGGACGGTTTCACAAGTTGTCAGCAGATGGTTTAAGCCAAGTTAATAAAATCCATATTCATAATCTGTGCCATCACTGTCGCATTCACAACGTCATTTACTTTAGATGTGTTCACCATCTCTTTCTTTTCAGGTACATTCTTCATATCTTTCTCTTCACCAACATTCATAATCTATCTATCTCTCTACGTCATTCTCTGGCTCTCTCTCATTTATCTCTCTCCCTCGCTCTCAGCCACGTTCACTGTCACTCTTCAGACATATAAACCATCCCCGTCTCTTTCTCTCGCTTACTCTCTCGTTTTCACCAGCCACCCTCACCCACTTTACTCTCTTCGCTTTTGGACGCAACCTCTCTGTCTTTCTCTCTCCCTCTCCCTCTCTCTCTTTCTTCAGCCACGTTAACCGCCACTTTTCAAACATGTACACTATCGCTCTCTCTTTCTCACGTTCTCGCTTTTCTCTCCATGCAGCCAGGCTCACGTCCTTTATTCTTTTCTGTTGTGGACCCCACCTCTCTCTCGCTCTCTTTCTTTCTCAATCTCTCTCTCTCTTCAGCCACACTCACCCATTTTACTATCTCCTGTTGTGGATGCCACTGCCCTCCCTTTCTCTTTCACTCTCGCTTTCTCCCTTCAGCCACACTCACCCACTTTACTCTCTTCTGGTGGGTATACAGCCTCTCTGTGTCTGTCTTCAGCCACGTTAACCGTCACTCTTCAGACACGTACACTACCCCCATCTCTCTTTCTCTTTCACTTTTTACCCTCTCTCTCTCTCTCTCTCTCTTCAGCCACACTCACCCATTTTACTATCTTCTGTTGTGGACGCCACCTCCATCCCTTTCTCTTTCACTCTCGCTTTCTCCCTTCAGCCACACTCACCCACTTTACTCTCTTCTGTTGGGTATACAGCCTCTCTATGTCTGTCTTCAGCCACGTTAACCCTCAATCTTCAGACACGTACACTACCCCCATCTCTCTCTCTCTCTTTCACTTTTACCCTCTCTCTCTCTCTCTCTCTCTCTCTCTCTTCAGCCATGCTCACCCAATTTACCCTCTTTTGTTGTGGACACCACCTCTCTTTCTCTCTCTCTCTCTCTCTCTCTCTATCTCTCTATCTCTCTCCTGTTTTATGCGCACACAACCAATCATAATATGATGGATCAAAGTCTCCATTTTCCTATAGCAACAGTCTGAAACATGAGGTTTCTTCAGCACATGGTCCAGCACTGGGATATGGGCCTTACTTACACCCTTGACTTCTTGCATCTACCATACTTTGATGTCGCTACTGCAGTCATCGACATATTCTACACTAACCTCAACAAGAGTTATAATTGTTGTACTTAACTTGATGACCTGGTAGAACTGGCCAGTATGATGCTGCCAGCGAGAAACATGCTATCTGCCTTCTTCTACAACCCACATGTAGGTCTTACATCTTATTTATGTGAGTTGGATATTAATCCATCTTTTTTTGGCAACTAAGATGCACGACATTTATGAAGAAAGATTTCATATTCCTGCTTATGTACATGTATATTTTATATATATATATATATATATATATATATATACACACACACAAGTAGTTCAATGCATTTATAAAATATCACAAAACCAGCTAAATTTATGAAACGGAATCAATGTGTGTGCACACAACATGTAGTGTTTGCATAAGTAACACCAGCAGGGTACGAACCTGCCACACACACGCCACTGAACCGATATTACCTCAAACTGTGCAAGTGGTTTACAGAAATATTTGACAGTGCTTTTGCGTTAAAACACAGTATTCTAAATGCAATCATCCACAACTGTATTGTTATGTTAGAAAATGAATATACATGATCTGACAGGAATACATAATTAATAGTACACGATCTGTAAAAGCATGCACAAACTCATTTTTCTGGACAGTACTGCTAATTGTGGTTTTGAACTCTTCATATCGCGTCACTAAGGCTGCCCAACAGCCAATTTCAAAGAAATTTTTGCCAGAAAAATTACAAAACAAGTATAATTGTTTCCTACAAGCATGAGTTTTTAGTGACGGTTATTAAACCAGAATATGTTGCATCGCCTAAGTTCGTTATCTTCAAGGTGTGTGAACATGTGTATGTGCAGTCTATTTGTGTATGTGTTTCTAGTAATGATAAATGTAGGCACAATCCTATGTTTTATATAATAAAAAGGAAAATATGTAAGTTCAAGATATGTTCGATATTTTCGTTATGTGTCGTACTGTTTTAAATACCAGGGTAGTTGTTTTCTTGATGCAGGTACTTTGTCACGTATTGTGTACACGTATGAAAGTGTGGTGATGTACGCGATTGTACTGATTGGGTAGTAGTATTTGTATTTACTGTGTTTCTTAAGTATTATGGAACATCATATTATGGAACATCCTAGGACTCTGTGAAGTACGATGGAAAAGCATCGGAGAAACATCCACCCAGGAAGGACACAAACTGTACTTCAGTGGTCGAGACGACAAACATGAACAAGGAGTCGGGTTCCTCATTCACAAAAACACTGTGAACTGTGTCATGGGTTGTCGGCCAATTTCCAGTCGTGCTGGTGCCCACAAGCAAAGGACTATACCAGTCATTACAACTTCTCGTCTGACAACGTTGACCAAGCCGCCAGTTACTTCCCGGGGCAACAACAATATACAAGTCCCATGTGGAAAATGGGACCTGCCTGTGGCCGTAAACACAAACATAAGATCAGTGGTATAATAAATAACAGACCTGTCAGAAATATTGAAACTAAACAGTGCTGATATTGCAACAATAACAGAGACATGGTGTTAGGGACCACATACCAGACGAATCCATTTGTGTACCTGGGTACTTCCACATCAGAAAAGATCGTGCCGACAGACGTGGCGGAGGGGTCATGTGCTTTGTAAAACATGGCATCCCTTTCAAGGAATGGACAGAACTACGTAATAACGACATGGAAACTCTGTGGATTTCGCTTCGCCCACACAAATTACCACGACAGTTTACCCACATAAACGTTGGAGTGATATATCATCCACCTAACGAGGATAACAACATTATGGTAAACCACATTTGCCATTGCCTGGATTATATATTACAACGCCACCCTCACACTGGCATCATCTTATCTGGTGATTTCAACCATCTACCCGAACGATACTTAAAAACCCACTACAGGCTGAAGCAGATTGTGACTGTTCGTACGCGAGGTGATGCCACTTTGGATAAGATATATACCAACATGGACAAACTGTATGGACAACCACACACCATTTGTCCTGTCGGAAATGCAGATCACAACGTCGTTATTTGTGAACCACTCGTTGATCTAAAATTCATCTCTGGACATCGACAAATAGTGACAACAAAGGTAATGGGGCAAAATGAGCGAGTCATGTTTGCATCAGACTTGAAGAAAATCAAATGGGAAGACCTCTACCATCTACCATCATGCGAAGAGCAACTGCAAATGTTTACGTCCAACATAAATGAACTGACGGATAAACATTTCCCAACAAAGACAGTGGTAAGACACACAACAGACAAACCATGGGTGTCGGACAGATTCCGAGATCTAATTTGTCGGCGTCAACATGCATGGAAGGCAGGTGACCAAGCGTTGTACCGTCTTTACAGAAACAAGGGAAACCGTCTAGGAAAGTCATTGGAAAAAAAATACTATGATAAACATATCAACGGATTAAAGACATCCAATCCACGCAATTGGTGGAAGGGCATGAAAGAACTGCTTGGATGTCAACAAACTAGCAGTGACCCCCCTTTGCTTCACCTCGCCAATCAAGTGTGTGATGGTAATCTTCTGGAACTCAGCCAACGAATAAACAATTTCTTTAAATCAGTGAGTGATCACCTACCTGCCCTGAGTGCTGACAATGACTACCTACAGCTCAAAATACCATGTGTGCCATCTAAATATGTTATCCCAGTTGAGAAGGTGGAAAAGCAGTTACACAAACTAGACACGAGTAAAGCACCGGGCCCGGACTGTGTACCAAGCTGGGTCCTTAAAGAGTTCTCTCAATTGCTTGCCGGGCCAGTTGCCGCAATCTACAACAGCTCACTTCGAGAGGGGCATGTTCCCCGTATCTGGCGTGCTGCATACGTCAGCCCCCTTCCGAAAAATAAACCGCCAGAAAATATCGAAACAGACCTTAGACCAATCTCCTTGACTGCTTTGCTGTGCTGTGTAAACAAATGGAAGAGTTTGTTGTTAAATGGGTCTGGGACATCGTTCAAGACAGAGTTGACCCAAACCAATACGGCTCCATTAAGAAGTCATCCACTACACATGCCCTCGTTGACCTGTTACATCAGTGTTATACAAGCACAGATGCATCGAAACAGTATGCCAGGATACTATTGCTTGACTTCTCTAAGGCATTTGATCTAATCAATCATAACATTCTTTTTCAAAAACTTGCAAGTTTTGGTCTCCCGAATATTTTAATGAAGTGGATCGCCAGTTTCCTTACCGGAAGAACCCAACAGGTTAAGCTGTGCAACACACAATCCGACTGGAATTACATCCATGGAGGAGTGCCACAAGGCACAAAGCTAGGCCCCGTACTTTTCGTCCTCATGATAAATGATCTACAAACAAAGTGCGACTCCTACAAATATGTTGATGACACGTGCATCGTTTATACTGGATCAGACTCCCAAGCGCCAAATCTCCAGGAAGCAGCCGATGCAGCGTATCTGTGGACAATCCAAAATGACATGAAAATCAACAAACATAAGACAAAAGAGCTTGTTATTGATTTCTCTAAAACAAGCACAAACTTCCCAACCATACGCATTGACGGAACAGACACTCAGCGAGTAACCGAGGCGAAGATACTTGGCATTACCATCACCAGCAACCTGACCTGGGACATACACGTTGATGAAATAACACGAAAGGCAGGCAAGAGGCTGTTTCTACTGCTACAACTCAAACGATCAGGCATTCCCGCCGAAGACCTTCTGACGGTATATACAATGGTGGTCCGGCCTACTCTGGAATACGCATGTCCAGCATGGTCGACCTCACTCACATTGGGTCTCCAAAGTGATATGGAGCGTGTACAAAGACGTACTATGAACATCATATACCAAACACTCCCTATATCGAAGCATTAGCGAATGCACAGCTGACTTCTCTGAAACAAAGACGTGCGCAGTTATGTGAACATTTCTTCACACAAATCGAACAGCCGCAGCACAAACTGCATAAACTACTACCAAAACCAAGGACTACAACACACAATACACGATGCCGTACTCGATACTCCTTACCCAGAGTAAAAACCAACAGGACCAAGAACTGTTTCATTAACTGGTGTCTGTTCAACCAAAAGAACTCACAGTGACTCTTAACAAACTTTCGTGCATACTGATATGGATATGTGTAAAATATTGTAAAGCCTTAATTAATTTTTTAGAGTTTATTTATTTTAATGTTTTAAACTATTTATTATTTTTTAATAAGTTTAGTAAAATACATTGACTTGTCGGCGTAACATTTTAACATAAAATAGGTTTTAATGTCTTAAATTATTTTAATTAGTTTTATAGATATATCGTATATTCTCTACATTATAATTTATATTTACGCTAATGTCTTAAATTATATATTATTTGAATCTAGTTTAACAAATATACTTTGCATGTTTTATGTACCCATTTCAATCTTTTTGATTGCCAGAGAGTGAAATAAACTATTATTATTATTATTATAACTTATCACCATCCGTCTGAGGGCAATGCCATTCAACATCACCATCATACAGGCGTATGCCCCAACATCAGACTATGACGATGACGATGTAGAAGACTTCTACGAACAACTGCAGGAAGTCCTTGACCAAACTCCAAAGAAAGATATCCTAGTGGTGCAAGGCGACTGGAACACCAAGATAGGAGAAGATGCTTATGAGAACTGGATAGGCACATGTGGAAGATACTGCAACACCAAATCAAATGAGAGAGGCCTAAGGCTCCTGGAATTTGCCAGCTACAACGACCTTATGCTGGCGAACACCTTTGGCCCACACAAAGCATCCAGAAGAGCCACGTGGCACAGCCCAAACGGAAAGTACCACAACCAGATAGACTACATCATGGTAAGGAAGCGCTTCCGGTCCAGTGTGAACATTGCCAAGACACGGAGCTTTCCTGGAGCCGACATTGGAAGCGACCATGAACTCGTCATGATGACCTTCAAGCTACATCTGAAGAGGGTCAAGAAACTTGGCCACGCCAGGATCAAATTTGACCTTGAGAAGCTGAATGACCCCGAAGTAGCAGAAGCCTTCCACGCAATGATAGGAAGGAAATTTGCAGCGCTCACCATTCTGGACGCTGACGGTACAGACATGGAAACGTTGATCAACACCTTCAACACAGCAGTGACCAACACCGCCAGTGAGATCCTTGGCAAACATCGCCCAGTCAAGAAGCCCTGGGTCACAGCTGACTTACTTGATCTGTGCGACAAACGAAGGGAGTTGAAGAAGAAGAAGACAGATACGGAAGGAGTAAGGCAGTACAGGGCAACCAACCAAGTAATCAAGGCAAAGATGAATTGGATTGAAGAGCAGTGCCAGGACATCGAAGATAGCATGAAGAAGAATAACAGCAAGAAAACTTACCAGCTGGTGAAAGACCTGACCAGCACAAAGCAAGGGTGAACCACCACCATACAGGACAAGGATGGAAAATGTCTGACTGAAGAACAGGACATCCTAAAGAGGTGGTCTGAGTACTGCTCCGAGCTGTACAAGAGACCCAGAAGTACTAAACGTCCCTCCAGCAACGGACAACGACAACTACCCAATCCTTCGCGAAGAAGTGGAAGCAGCGGTGAAATCGCTCAAGAAGGGGAAGTCAGCAGGAGCGGACAACGTCCCAGCGGAGCTGGTGCAGGCAGGTGGAGAAGCCATGATAAGTGCCCTACTGACTATCTGCAACAAGATCTGGCAGACAGGGGAGTGGCCCACGCCAGGCAACCTACAACTATGCCAGAACTATCGTACCATCAGCCTCATCAGCCACCTGAGCAAAGTTATGCTGAAAATCTTGCTGAACCGACTGAAGCCGCAAGCGGAAAAGATCATCGCTGAGGAACAAGCAGGCTTCAGACCAGGACGCATCACAACAGAGCAGATCTGCAACCTTAGGATACTGTGCGAGAAGTACCTCCAACACCAGCAAGACCTCTATCACAATCTTCATTGACTTCAAGAAGGTGTTCGACAGGGTACGGCATGCCACCATGAGGCATTTCAACATCAACGCCAACCTAATCAAAATGATAACGATCCTCTATGACAAGGCCACCAGTGCAGTCTACCTTAACAACAGCATAGGGGACTGGTTCAGAACCACCGTCGGAGTAAGACAAGGCTGTGTGTTCTCCCCCACCCTCTGAGAGAATGATGACTGACGCACTGAATGACCATGAAGGGACAGTCAGCATTGGTGGCAGGAGTATTACAAACTTGCATTTTGCCGACGATATAGATGGCCTGGCAGCACTGACATCAGGGTCAACGGCGAGAAACTAGATTGCGTCAACAGGTTCAAATATCTGGGAGCAATCATCGCAGATGAAGGATCTAAACCTGAAATTCTCGCCAGGATCGCCCAGGCCACAGCAGCACTCGCCAAACTCAAGACCATCTGGAATGACAGGAATATAGCGCTCAGCTCAAAGATCAGACTGATGCGCTCCCTAGTCATGTCCATATTCCTGTACGCCTGTGAGTCTTGGACACTAACAGCAGACACAGAGAGAAGGATACAGGCCATGGGGATGAGATGCCCCAGAAAGCTCCTCAGCATCACCTACAGAGACCACATCTCCAACGAAGAGGTGCGAAACAGAACTCGGCAAGCCACTGGGCCCCACAAAGACCTCTTGACCACAGTAAAACGATGCAAACTGAAATGGTATGGGCACATAACAAGATCTTCAAGGTTGCCAAGACAATCCTGCAGGGCAGAGTGCAAGGAGGGAGAAGACGAGGCAGACAGAAAAAGAGATGGGAGGACAACATCCCGGAATGGACGGGCATGACACTGGGTGCCGCCATGAGGAAGGCTGAGAGGCGAGAGGAATGGAGGGAGCTGGTTGCCAGGTCATCTGTGGCGCCCCAACGGTCCACTAAGACTATGGGATAGGTGAAGGTGAATCTCATGAGCAAAGGTTACTGGGTATATGTATAGAAAACCACTGATGCCTCAATAAGTAAATGCATCCTTGTCATATATTGCCTGTGCTCTTCACTGTTCAGCCGCCATCTCAAACAATTGTCCAGCTCCCATCTCAACCAACTGTCACAACGGCACAGCTCCCATCTGACACAACAGTACTTCATCGACGTCAAACAACTGTGCAGCTCCCAACTCAATCAACCGTCCAGCCTCCATCTCAAAGAAATATCCATCTCCGATCTCAATCAAATTTCCAGCCTATATTTCAAACAATTATCCAGCCACCATCTCAAACAACTGTCCTGCCTCCATCTCAAAAACCTGTCCAGCTCCCACCTCAAACAATTGTCAGCGTCCATCTCAAACAAATATGCTGCTCCCATCTCAATCAACTGTGCAGCTGCCATTGCAAATGATTGTGCAGTATCCATAAAAAAAATGGCAAAGTTCCCATCTCAAACAACTGTCCATCTCCCATCTCAACTGTCCAGATCCCATCACAAACAAATATCCAGCCTCCATCTCAAACGACTATCCAGCTTCCATATCAAACAACAGTGCAGTGTCCATATACAAAACTGCAAAGTTCCCATATCAAACAACTGTCCATCTCCCATCTCAAACAACTGTCCAGCTCCCATCTCAAACAACTGTATGGCACCAATCTGATACAACTGCACTGCTCCCATCTCAAGCAACACTAAAATATCTAAATAATACAACAATACAGTTGCCATCTCACACAGTTGCATAACTACCAGGTCAAACAATTATCTAGCTCCCATCTCATAGAACTACACAGCACCCACCTCAAGCAACTGTACACCTCATATATCAAACAACTGTGCAGCAACCATCTCATACAAGAGAAAAACTCATTCAACAATAAAACTCCCAACTCAAGCAACAGCACACCTCCTAACTATGCCGCTCCCAATTCAAACAACTGTCCAGCCTCCATCTCAAACAACTATCCAGCTCCCATCTCAAACAACTGTCCAACCTCCATCTCAAACAACTGTCCAGCCTCCGTCTCAAACAAATGTCCAGCTTCCATCTCAAGCAACTGTCCAGTCTCCATCTCAAACAAATGTCCAGCTTCCATCTCAAGCAACTCTCCAGTCTCCATCTCAAACAAATGTCCAGCTCCCATCTCAAACAACTGTCCAGCCTCCATCTCAAAAAAATGTCCAGCTTCCATCTCAAACAACTGTCCAGCCTCCATCTCAAACATCTGTCCAGCCTCCATCTCAAACAACTGTCCAGTTCTCATCTCAAACAACTGTCCTGCTTCAATATCAAACAACAGTCCAGCCTAGATCTCAAACACATTTCTAGCCTCCATCTCAAACAACTGTCTAGCCTACGTCTCAAACAACTGTCCAGGGTCCACCTCAAACAACTGTCAAACCTCCATGTCAAACTAGTGTCCAGCTACAATCTCAAATAACCGTGCAGTATCCATCTCAAACAACTGTGCATTTCCCATCTCAAACAACTCTCCAGTTCCCATCTGAAATAACCATGTAGCATCAAACTCATACAACTGCACAGCTGCCATGTCACACAGTTGCATATTTCCCCAGTTAAACAATTATCTAGCTCCCATATCATGGAACTACACAGAGCCTACCTCAAACAACTGTACACCTCACATATTGTACAACTGTGCAGCTACCATCTCCTACAACATAAATACTCCCTTCTCAAACAACAGCACACCTCACATATCATACAACTGTGCAGCTCCCATCTCATACAAAAAAACTCCCATCACAAGCAACAGCACACCTCCCATCTCATACAGTAGTATATATATCTAGCAAAAACACCGCTACCATCTCAAACAACAGTCCAGTGCCCATTGCAACAACTGTCTAGCTTAGATCTCAAACATCTCTCTATTCTCCGTCTCAAGGAACTGTCCAGCCTCCATCTCAAACAATTTTCCTGTCTACATCTGAAACAATAATGCAGCTCCCATCACTAATAACTGCTCAGCCTCCATCTCAAACAACTGTCAAGCGTACTTCTCAGACAACTGTCCAGCATCCATCTCAAATGACTGTCCAGCACCAATCTCAAACAACTGTGCAGTACCCATCTCAAAAAAGTGTGCATCTCCCGTCTCAAACAACTGTCCAGCTCCCATCTCAAACAACTGTATAACATCTACATAATAAACTAACACAGCTGCTATCTCACCCATCTCACACAGTTGCATATCTACTAGGTCAAACAATTATCTAGCTCCCATCTCATAGAATTAACTACCTGAGGGTACACAGCACCCAACTCAAGTAAGTGTACACCTCACATATCATACAACTGTACAGCAACCATATCAAAAAACAGTCCAGCCCTCATCTCAATCAACTGTCCAGCATCCATCTGAAACAACTCTCCAGACTCCATCTCAACCAACTGTTCATCCTCCATATCAAAAACAGTGCATTTCCCATCTCAAACAACTATCCAGCCTCCATCTCAAACAACTGTCCTGCCTCGATCTGAAACAATTATGCGGCTCCTATCACTAATAACTGCACAGCCTCCATCTCAAGCAACTGTCTAGTTATTATCTACCTCCCATCTCATGGAACTACACAGCACCCATCTCAAGCAACTGTACACCTCACATATCAAACAACTGTACAGCAAACATGTCATACAATAGAAAAACTATCTTCTTAGGCAACACTACAACTGAGCAGCTACCATCTCATACAACCAAAAACTCCCATTAAAAGCAACAGTACACCTCACATATCATACAACTGTGCATCTACCATCTCCTACAACAGCAAAAAATCTCCCATCTCAATCAACAGTACAACTGTGCAGCTATCATCTCTTACAACAACAAAACTCCCATACATAGCTACAGTACACCTCATATTATACAACTGTGAAGCTGCCACCACATACAACAGAAAAGCTCCCACCTGAAGCAACAGTACACCTCACATATCTTACAATTGTGCAGTTACCTTCTCATACAACAGAAAAACTCCCAACTCAAGCAACAACACACCACCGCTCTCTTACAGAAGTACAACTTACATCTCTAGCACCAACACCGCTATTCAAACAACTGTCCAGCCTCCATAATAATAATACTACATTCTAATAATACAGGTTTAATTCCTGCATGGCAGATCGATGCGCTGCACAAAAAATATACTAAATGTATATCTCATCTCAACAACTGTCCAGCCACCATCACAAACAAGTGCACAGCTCCTTTCTCAAACAAATTTCCAGCCACCATCTCAAACAACTGTACAGCCTCCATCTCAAACGATGGACCAGCCGCCATCTCAAACAATTCCACAGTTCCAATCTCAAACAACTGTCCAGCTCCCATCACTCACAATGGTATGGCCCACGGTAACTGGTCGCGTTGGCAGCGATACCACGTTGGCAGTGAAATGTCTGGATGCCTCGGTGAAATATTTTGGACGTGTCGGCTAATTTCTTGGACGCGTTGGCGAAATATTTTTGACTCGTCGGCGGCATTTTGGTAGCCTCGGCGGCACAGTATTGGTCGCCTCGGCAAGGATACCGCTTCGGCGACACATTTAGGAAGAGTAAGAATTCTCCAATGTCTGCTGGTGTTTAATAAATATTCTCCAGATGATACATGTAACATATTGATTAATGATTATTCGACGATATTTTGCTGAGTAGTTAACAAAATAATGGACAAACAGCGTGCTCTGTTGCACTATTAACAGCAAGTACATGTGTACTCGTAACCCTCCTAGGGAGAAGCTACTCTTCCTTGTAGTAACTGTTGTGCTACTTATTGTAAACCCTACTTAGAATCCCTTTGTTCATGCTCAATCAAATTTAGGCAGAGTAAATACGGAGCAAGATGTTCTTTGTTTTGCATTTGCAGCAGTCACATTCGGTGATGCCACAGTGGCTCCATTGTTAAGACCTCCAGTCAATACATTATGTAATACGATTGTAAAATATGTACAGGATAATATATATATATATATATATATATATATATATATATATATATATATATGTATATATATATATTATCCTGCATTGACCAGACTCTATCTCAAACAAATATCCAGCCTCCACCTCAAACAAGTGTCCAGCCTCCATCTCAAACAACTATCCAGCCCCCATCTCAAACTACTCTCCAGCTCCCATCTCAAACAACTGTGCAGTTTCCATTTCAATCAACAGTCCAGCTCCCATCTCAAATAACTGTGCAGTATTCATCGCAAACATCTGTGCAGTATCCATCTCAAAAAAATGTGCACTTCCCATCTCAAGCAACTGTACAGCTCCCATCTGATTCAACTGTACAGCTCCCATCTCTAACAATTGTATATCATCTAAATGATACAACAATAGACTTGCCATCTCACACAGTTGCATATCTACCAGGTCAAACAGTTATCTAGTTCCCATCTCATAGAACTACACAGCGCCCACCTCAAATATCAAACAACCGTGTAGCAACAATGTTGTACAGCAAAAAACTCCCATCAAAAGCACCAGTACACCTCACATATCAATTATATCATACAACTGTGCAGCTACCATCTCATACATAAAAAGTCCCATCACAAGCAACAGCCCACCTCCCATTTCATACAGTATTACAACTCATATATCTACCAACAACACCGCTACCATCTCAAACAACTGTCCAGTGCCCATCTCAATCAACTGTCCAGCTTCTATCTCAAACAACTGTCCAACCTCTATCTCAAACAATTTTCCAGCCTACATCTGAAACAATAATGCAGCTCCAATCATTAATAACTGCCCAGCCTCCATCTCAAACAACTGTCATGCGTACTTCTCCAACAATTGTCCAGCTCCCATCTGAAATAACTCTGCAGCTCCTATCTCAAATAACTGTGCAGTATCTATATAAAGCATCTGTGCAGTATCCATCTCAAAAAACTGCGTAGCTCCCATTTCTAACAACTATCCAGCTCCCATCTCAAACAATTGTGCAGTATCCATCTCAAACAACTGTGCAGTATTCATCTCAAACAACTGTACAGCTCCCATCTCAAATAACTGTGCAGTATCCATCTCAAACAACTGTGCAGTGTCAATCTAAAAAAAAACTACACACCTCCCATCTCAAGCAACTGTATGGCTCCCATCTGATACAACTGCACTGCTACCATATCAGCAAACTGTAAATCATCTAAATAACACACCAATCCAGCTGCCATTTCACACAATTGCATATCTACCAGGTCAAACAGTTAGCTAGCTCCCATCTCATAGAACTACACAGCGCCCACCTCAAACAATTGTACACGTCACATATCAAACAAATATGTAGCAACCATGTCATACAACAGAAAAACTACCTTCTTAAGCAACACTACAACTGAGCAGCTACCATCTCATACAACAAAAAACTCCCATCAAAACCAAAGTACACCTCACATATCATACAACTGTGCAGCTACCATCTATTACAACATAAAAACTCCCTTCTCAAACAACAGTACACCTCACATATCATACAACGGTGCGGCTATTATCTCCTACAAAAAACTCCCATCACAAGCAAAAGCACACCTCCCATCTCATACAGTACTACAACTCATATATCTAGGAACAACACCGCTACCATCTCAAACAACTGTCCAGTGCCCATCTCAATCAAGTGTCCAGCCTCTATCTCAAGCAACTTTCTAGCCTACATCTCAAACAACCATCCAGCCTCCATCTCAATCAACTGTCTAACTTAGATCTCAAACATCTCTCTAGTCTACGTCACAAGGAACTGTCCAGCCTCCATCTCAAACAACTGTCCAGCCTCCATCGCAAACAACTGTTCAGCCTCCATCTCAAAAAACTGTCCAGCCTCCATCTAAAAAAATGTCCTGCCTCCATCTCAAACAATAATGCAGCTCCCATCACTAATAACTGCCCAGCCTACATTTCAAACAATTGTCAAGTGTACTTCTCAGACAACTGTGCAGCCTCCATCTCAAATGACTGTCCAGATCCCATCTCAAACAACTGTGCATTATCCATCAAAAAAAATTGTGCAGTTCCCATCTCAAACAACTGTCCAGCTCCCTTCTCAAATAACTGCAGTATCCATCTCAAACAATTGTGCAGTATCCATCTAAAAAAACTGCGAACTTCCCATCTCTAACAACGGTCCAACTCAAATCTCAAACAAATGTGCAGTATCCATCTCAAAAAAATGCGCACATCCCAACTCAAGCAACTGTACGCCTCCCATCTGATAAAACTGCACTGCTCCCATCTCAAACAACTATAAATCATCGAAATAATACACCAATCCAGCTGCCATCTCACACAGTTGCATATATACCAGGTCAAACAATTATCTACCTCCCATCTCATAGAACTACACAGCGTTCACCACAAGCCCCTGTACACGTCACATATCAAACAACTGTGCAGCAACCATGTCATACAGCAGAAAAACTACCTTCTTAAGCAACAATACACCTGAGCAGCTACCATCTCATTTAACAAAAAACTCCCATCAAAAGCAACAGTACACCTCACATATCATACAACTGTGCAGCTACCATCTCCTACAACAGAAAAACTCCCTTCTCAAACAACAGTACACCTCACACATCATATAACTTTGCAGCTACAATCTCCTACAAAAAAACTCCCATCACAAACAATACCACACCTCCCATCTCATACAACTCATATCTCTAGCAACAACACTGATACCATCTGAAACAACTGTCCAGTGCCCATCTCAATCAACTGTGCAGCCTCTATCTCAAGCAACTGTCTAGCCTACATCTCAAACAACCATCCAGCCTCCCTCTGAATCAACGGTCTAGCTTAGATTTCAAACATCTCTCTAGTCTACATCCCAAGGAACTGTCCAGGCTCCATCTCAAACAACTGTCCAGCCTTCATCTCAAACAACTGTCCAGCCTTCATCTCAAACAACTGTCAAGCCTCTAACTCAAGCAACTGTCTAGCTTAGATCTCAAACATCTCTCCAGGTTATATCTCAAGGAACTGTTCAGCGTCCATCTCAAACAACTGTCCAGCGTCCATCCCAAACAACTGTCCAGCCTCCATCTCAAAAAAAGTCCTCCCGCCTCAAACAATAATGCAGCTCCCATCACTAATAACTGCCCAGCCTCTATTTCAAACAATTGTCCAGCCTTCCTCTCAAACAACTGTCCAATCTCCATTTCAAACAACTGTCCAGCCTCCATCTCAAACAACTGTCCAGCCTGCATCTCAAACAAATGTCCCTGTTCCATCTCAAACAACTGTCCAGCCTCCATCTCAAACAACTGTCTATCATAGCTCTCAAACATCTCTCCAGTTTACATCGCAAGGAACTGTCCAGCGTCCATCTCAAACAACTGTCCAGCCTCCATCTCAAACAACTGTCTATCATAGCTCTCAAACATCTCTCCAGTTTACATCGCAAGGAACTGTCCTGCCTCCATCTCAAAAACCTGTCCAGCTCCCACCTCAAACAATTGTCAGCGTCCATCTCAAGCAAATATGCTGCTCCCATCTCAATCAACTGTCCAGCCTCTACCTCAAACAATTAGACAGTATCCATGTCAATCAACTGTCCAGCTCCAATCTCAAACAACTGTCCAGCTTCCATATCAAACCACACTGCAGTGTCGATATAAAAATAACTGCAAAGTTCCCATATCAAACAACTGTCCAGCTCCCATCTCAAACAACTGTATGGCACCCATCTGATACAACTGCACTGCTCCCATCTCAAGCAACAGTAAAACATCTAAATAATACAACACTACAGTTGCCATCTCACACAGTTGCATAACATCCAGGTCAAACAATTATCTAGCTCTCATATCATAGAACTACACAGCACCCACCTCAAGCAACTGACCACCTCACATATCAAACAACTGTGCAGCAACCATCTCATACAACAGAAAAACTCATTCAACAATAAAACTCCCAACTCAAGCAACAGCACACCTCCTAACTATGCTGCTCCCAATTCATACAACTGTCCAGCCTCCATCTCAAACAACTGTCCAGCTCCCATCTCAAACAAGTGTCCAGTCTCCATCTCAAACAACTCTCCAGTCTCAATCTCAAACAAATGTCCTGTTCCCATCTCAAACAACTGTCCAGCCTCCATCTCAAACAAATGTCCAGCTTCCATCTCAAACAACTGTCCAGCCTCCACCTCAAACCACTGTCCAGCTTCCATCTCAAACAACTGTCCAGCTTCCATCTCAAACAACTGTCCAGCTTCCATCTCAAACAATTGTCCAGCTTCCATCTCAAACAACTGTCCAGCTTCCATCTCAAACAACTGTCCTGCCTCAATATCAAACAACAGTTCAGCCTAGATCTCAAACACATTTCTAGCCTCCATCTCAAACAACTGTCTAGCCTACATCTCAAACAACATCCAGCCTCCATCTCAAACAACTGTCCAACTTACATCTCAAACATGTCTCTAGTCTCCATCTCAAGGAACTGTTCAGCCTCCATCTCAAACAACTGTCCAGGGTCCATCTCAAACAACTGTCAAACCTCCAAGTCAAACTAGTGTCCAGCTCCAATTTCAAATAACTGTGCAGTATCCATCTCAAACAACTGTGCACTTCCCATCTCAAACAACACTCCAGCTCCCATCTCAAATAACCGTGTAGCATCAAACTCATACAACTGCACAGCTGCCATGTCACACAGTTGCATATTTCCCAAGTTAAACAATTATCTAGCTCCCGTATCATGGGACTACACAGAGCCTACCTCAAGCAACTGTACACCTCACATATCGTACAACTGTGCAGCTACCATCTCCTACAACATAAATACTCCATTCTCAAACAACACTACACCTCACATATCATACAACTGTGCAGCTCCCATCTCAACAACAAAAAACTCCCATCACAAGCAACAGAACACCTCCCATCTCATACAGCATTACAACTCATATATCTAGCAATAACACCGCTACCATGTCAAACAACTGTCCAGTGCCCATCTCAATCAAGTGTCCAGCGGCCATCTCAACAACTGTCTAGCTTAGATCTCAAACATCTCTCTAGTCTCCGTCTCAAGGAACTGTCTAGCCTCCATCTCAAACAACTGTCCAGCCTGCATCTCAAACAACTGTCCAGCCTCCATCTCAAACAATTTTCCTGTCTACATCTGAAACAATAATGCAGCTCCCATCACTAATAACTGCTCAGCCTCCATCTCAAACAACTGTCAAGCGTACTTCTCAGACAACTGTCCAGCATCCATTTCAAATGACTATCCAGCTCCAATCTCAAACAACTGTGCAGTATCCATCTCCAAAAAGTATGCATCTCTCGTCTCAAACAACTGTCCAGCTCCCATCTCAAACAACTGTACACCTCCCATCTGCTTCAACTGCACTGCTCCCATCTCAAAAAAACTGCATAACATCTACATAATAAACCAGTACAGCTGCCATCTCACCCATCTCTCACAGTTGCATATCTACTAGGTCAAACAATTATCTAGCTCCCATCTCATAGAACTACCCGAGGGTACACAGCACCCACCTCAAGCAAGTGTACACCTCACATATCATACTACTGTACAGCAAACATGTCATACAATAGAAACACTACCTTCTTACGCAACACTACAACTGAGCAGTTACCATCTTATACAACAAAAACTCCCATCAAAAGCAACAGTACACCTCACATATCATACAACTGTGCATCTACCATCTCCTACAACAGCAAAAAATCTCCCATCTCAATCAACAGTACAACTGTGCAGCTATCATCTCTTACAACAACAAAACTCCCATACATAGCTACAGTACACGTCATATTATACAACTGTGAAGCTACCACCACATACAACAGAAAAGCTCCCACCTGAAGCAACAGTACACCTCAAATATCTTACAATTGTGCAGTTACCTTCTCATACAACAGAAAAACTCCCAACTCAAGCAACAACACACCACCGCTCTCTTACAGAAGTACAACTTACATCTCTAGCACCAACACCGCTATTCAAACAACTGTCCAGCCTCCATAATAATAATACTACATTCTAATAATACAGGTTTAATTCCTGCATGGCAGATCGATGCGCTGCACAAAAAATATACTAAATGTATATCTCATCTCAACAACTGTCCAGCCACCATCACAAACAAGTGCACAGCTCCTTTCTCAAACAAATTTCCAGCCACCATCTCAAACAACTGTACAGCCTCCATCTCAAACGATGGACCAGCCGCCATCTTAAACAATTGCACAGTTCCAATCTCAAACAACTGTCCAGCTCCCATCACTCACAATGGTATGGCCCACGGTAACTGGTCGCGTTGGCAGCGATACCACGTTGGCAGTGAAATGTCTGGATGCCTCGGTGAAATATTTTGGACGTGTCGGCTAACTTCTTGGACGCGTTGGCGAAATATTTTTGACTCGTCGTCGGCCGTGTTTTGGTAGCCTCGGCGGCACAATATTGGTCGCCTCACAAGGATACCGCTTCGGCGACACATTTAGGAAGAGTAAGAATTCTCCAATGTCTGCTGGTGTTTAATAAATATTCTCCAGATGATACATGTAACATATTGATTAATGATTATTCGACGATATTTTGCTGAGTAGTTAACAAAATAATGGACAAACAGCGTGCTCTGTTGCACTATTAACAGCAAGTACATGTGTACTCGTAACCCTCCTAGGGAGGAGCTACTCTTCCTTGTAGTAACTGTTGTGCTACTTATTGTAAACCCTACTTAGAATCCCTTTGTTCATGCTCAATCAAATTTAGGCAGAGTAAATACGGAGCAAGGTGTTCTTTGTTTTGTATTTGCAGCAGTCACATTCGCTGATGCCACAGTGGCTCCATTGTTAAGACCTCCAGTCAATACATTATTATGGAATACGATTGTAAAATATGTACAGGATAATATATATATCTATATCTATATATATATATATATATATATATATATTATCCTGCATTGACCAGACTCTATCTCAAACAAATATCCAGCCTCCACCTCAAACAAGTGTCCAGCCTCCATCTCAAACAACTATCCAGCCTCCTTCTCAAACAACTGTCCAGCCCCCATCTCAAACTACTCTCCAGCTCCCATCTCAAACAACTGTGCAGTTACCATTTCAATCAACAGTCCAGCTCCCATCTCAAATAACTGTGCAGTATTCATCGCAAACATCTGTGCAATATCCATCTCAAAAAAATGTGCACTTCCCATCTCAAGCAACTGTACAGCTCCCATCTGATTCAACTGTACAGCTCCCATCTCTAACAATTGTAAATCATCTAAATGATACACCAATAGACTTGCCATCTCACACAGTTGCATATCTACCAGGTCAAACAGTTATCTAGTTCCCATCTCATAGAACTACACAGCGCCCACCTCAAATATCAAACAACCGTGTAGCAACAATGTCGTACAACAACAAAATTCCCATCAAAAGCACAAGTACACCTCACATATCAATGATATCATACAACTGTGTAGCTACCATCTCATACATAAAAAGTCGCATCACAAGCAACAGCACACCTCCCATTTCATACAGTATTACAACTCATATATCTACCAACAACACCGCTACCATCTCAAACAACTGTCCAGTGCCCATCTCAATCAACTGTCCAGCCTCTATCTCAAACAACTGTCCAACCTCTATCTCAAACAATTTTCCAGCCTACATCTGAAACAATAATGCAGCTCCAATCATTAATAACTGCCCAGCCTCCATGTCAAACAACTGTCATGCGTACTTCTCCGACAATTGTCCAGCTCCCATCTGAAATAACTCTGCAGCTCCCATCTCAAATAACTGTGCAGTATCTATATAAAGCATCTGTGCAGTATCCATCTCAAAAACTGCGTAGCTCCCATTTCTAACAACTATCCAGCTCCCATCTCAAACAATTGTCCAGTATCCATCTCAAACAACTGTGCAGTATTCATCTCAAACAACTGTACAGCTCCCATCTCAAATAACTGTCCAGCCTCCATCTCAAACAACTGTCCAGGGTCCATCTCAAACAACTGTCAAACCTCCAAGTCAAACTAGTGTCCAGCTCCAATTTCAAATAACTGTGCAGTATCCATCTCAAACAACTGTGCACTTCCCATCTCAAACAACACTCCAGCTCCCATCTCAAATAACCGTGTAGCATCAAACTCATACAACTGCACAGCTGCCATGTCACACAGTTGCATATTTCCCAAGTTAAACAATTATCTAGCTCCCGTATCATGGGACTACACAGAGCCTACCTCAAGCAACTGTACACCTCACATATCGTACAACTGTGCAGCTACCATCTCCTACAACATAAATACTCCATTCTCAAACAACACTACACCTCACATATCATACAACTGTGCAGCTCCCATCTCAACAACAAAAAACTCCCATCACAAGCAACAGAACACCTCCCATCTCATACAGCATTACAACTCATATATCTAGCAATAACACCGCTACCATGTCAAACAACTGTCCAGTGCCCATCTCAATCAAGTGTCCAGCGGCCATCTCAACAACTGTCTAGCTTAGATCTCAAACATCTCTCTAGTCTCCGTCTCAAGGAACTGTCTAGCCTCCATCTCAAACAACTGTCCAGCCTGCATCTCAAACAACTGTCCAGCCTCCATCTCAAACAATTTTCCTGTCTACATCTGAAACAATAATGCAGCTCCCATCACTAATAACTGCTCAGCCTCCATCTCAAACAACTGTCAAGCGTACTTCTCAGACAACTGTCCAGCATCCATTTCAAATGACTATCCAGCTCCAATCTCAAACAACTGTGCAGTATCCATCTCCAAAAAGTATGCATCTCTCGTCTCAAACAACTGTCCAGCTCCCATCTCAAACAACTGTACACCTCCCATCTGCTTCAACTGCACTGCTCCCATCTCAAAAAAACTGCATAACATCTACATAATAAACCAGTACAGCTGCCATCTCACCCATCTCTCACAGTTGCATATCTACTAGGTCAAACAATTATCTAGCTCCCATCTCATAGAACTACCCGAGGGTACACAGCACCCACCTCAAGCAAGTGTACACCTCACATATCATACTACTGTACAGCAAACATGTCATACAATAGAAACACTACCTTCGTAGGCAACACTACAACTGAGCAGTTACCATCTTATACAACAAAAACTCCCATCAAAAGTAACAGTACACCTCACATATCATACAATTGTGCATCTACCATCTCCTACAACAGCAAAAAATCTCCCATCTCAATCAACAGTACAACTGTGCAGCTATCATCTCTTACAACAACAAAACTCCCATACATAGCTACAGTACACCTCATATTATACAACTGTGAAGCTGCCACCACATACAACAGAAAAGCTCCCACCTGAAGCAACAGTACACCTCAAATATCTTACAATTGTGCAGTTACCTTCTCATACAACAGAAAAACTCCCAACTCAAGCAACAGTACACCTCAAATGTCTTACAATTGTGCAGTTACCTTCTCATACAACAGAAAAACTCCCAACTCAAGCAACAGTACACCTCAAATATCTTACAATTGTGCAGTTACCTTCTCATACAACAGAAAAACTCCCAACTCAAGCAACAACACACCACCGCTCTCTTACAGAAGTACAACTTACATCTCTAGCACCAACACCGCTATTCAAACAACTGTCCAGCCTCCATAATAATAATACTACATTCTAATAATACAGGTTTAATTCCTGCATGGCAGATCGATGCGCTGCACAAAAAATATACTAAATGTATATCTCATCTCAACAACTGTCCAGCCACCATCACAAACAAGTGCACAGCTCCTTTCTCAAACAAATTTCCAGCCACCATCTCAAACAACTGTACAGCCTCCATCTCAAACGATGGACCAGCCGCCATCTCAAACAATTGCACAGTTTCAATCTCAAACAACTGTCCAGCTCCCATCACTCACAATGGTATGGCCCACGGTAACTGGTCGCGTTGGCAGCGATACCACGTTGGCAGTGAAATGTCTGGATGCCTCGGTGAAATATTTTGGACGTGTCGGCTAACTTCTTGGACGCGTTGGCGAAATATTTTTGACTCGTCGTCGGCCGTGTTTTGGTAGCCTCGGCGGCACAATATTGGTCGCCTCACAAGGATACCGCTTCGGCGACACATTTAGGAAGAGTAAGAATTCTCCAATGTCTGCTGGTGTTTAATAAATATTTTCCAGATGATACATGTAACATATTGATTAATGATTATTCGACGATATTTTGCTGAGTAGTTAACAAAATAATGGACAAACAGCGTGGTCTGTTGCACTATTAACAGCAAGTACACGTGTACTCGTAACCCTCCTAGGGAGGAGCTACTCTTCCTTGTAGTAACTGTTGTGCTACTTATTGTAAACCCTACTTATAATCCTTTGTTCATGCTTAATCAAATTTAGGCAGAGTAAACACCAAGCAAGGTGTTCTTTGTTTTGCGTTTACATCAGTCGCGTTCGCCGATGCCACGGTGTCTCCATTGTTAAGACCTCCAGCCAATTTATCGTCAACTTAATTAAATTCACTAAACAAAATTGCTAATAAGACAGTAAATATATTATGTAATACGAGTGTAAAATATGTACTGGAATATATATATATACACACACACTCGCCTACACTGCGTACTCAGATGTGTTTTCAAGTCATTAAAAGTCAAGAGGCAACAGGTCGTCATCATATTTACAACGTCAATATGTATATTAATTATTTGTAAGGGCTACATTACATTAGAAGCACATTCGTTTATGATTTATCATCTAAAAAATTTTTATCGTTTAAATGGTAAACCGACTAAATCAAGGCTAACTTGTGCATAAATAAGTCCAGCCCCCATCTCAAACAACTGTGCAGCATACATCTCAAACAACAGTGCAGTATCCATCTAAAAAACTGCACAGCTCCCATCTCAAACAACTGTCCAGCTCCCATCTCAAACAATTGTGCAATATCCATCTCAAACAACTGTGCAGTATTCATCTCAAACAACTGTGCAGTATTCATCTCAAACAAGTGTGCAGTATCCATCTCAAACAATTATAGAGTATCCATCTAAAAAAAACCGCACCTCCAAACTCAAGCAAGTGTACGGCTCCCATCTGATACAACTGTGCAGTATCCATCTCAAACAACTGTCCAGCTCCCATCTCAAACAATTGTGCAATATCCATATCAAACAACTGTGCAGTATTCATCTCAAACAACTGTGCAGTATTCATCTCAAACAACTGTGCAGTATTCATCTCAAACAACTGTGCAGTATCCATCTCAAACAATTGTGAAGTATCCATCTCAAAAAACTGTGCACCTCCCAACTCGAGCAATTGTACGGGTCCCATCTGATACAACTGCACTGCTCCCATCTCAAACAATTCTAAATCATCTAAATAATACACCTGCCATCTCACACAGTTGCATACCTACGAGGTTAAACAATTATGTAGCTCCCATCTCATAGAACTACACAGTGCCCACCTCAAGCAACTGTACACCTCCATAATCAAACAACTGTGCAGCTCCCATCTTTAACAACTGTCCAGCCTGAATCTCAAAAACTGTTCACCTTAATCTCAAACAAAAGTGCAGCTCCAATCTCAAACAACTGTCCAGCGTCTATCTCAGAAACTTATCTAGCCTCCATCTGAAACAACTGTTCAGCCCACATCTAAAACAAATATGCTGCTCTTATCTCAAACAACAATCCAGCCACCATCTCAAACAACTGCCCAATCACCATCTCAAACAAGTGCAAAGTTCCTATCTCAAACAACTGTCCAGCCTACATCTCAAACAAATGTCTAGCTGAAATCACAAACAACTGACCAGCCTACATCTCAAACAACTGTCCAGCTCCCATCTCAAATAACTGTGCAATCTCCATCTCAAAAAACAACTATCCAGCTTCCATTTCAAACAACTGTCCAACCTCCATCTCAAACAACTGTCCTGCCTTCATCTGAAATACATGTCTACCTCCATCTCAAACAACCCTCCAGCCTCCATCTCAAGCAACTGTCCAGCTCCCATCACAAAGAACTGTACTACCTACATCTGAAACAACTATACACCTCCCATAATAGCTTTATGTAGAGACCCGTGTACCTGTCATTTGGACGGGTAAAAAAAACAATATGGATGGGTAGAAATATGGATGGACGGGTAAAAAAATGAAGGAGCAAAAAGAAATAAGTCTTCCAAAACCATAGATATTGTTAGTTATGCCTGGAAAGTTAGTGAAAATGGTGTCACATGTGTGATTGCAGTGCACATTTCAGGTCATCAGACACATATACCCCTGGGGTAGCTCCCATCTCAAACAACTGTCCAGCGTCCATCTCAAACAAATGACCAACCTCAATCTGAACAATTGTCCAGCATCCATCTCAAACAATTGTCCAGCTCCCATCTCAAACAATTGTCCAGCTCCCATCTAAAAAACTTACCATCCTCCATCTCAAACAACTAGCCGGTTCCCATCTCAAATGACTGTTTAGCCTCTATCTCTAACAACTGTCCAGCCTAGATCCCAAACACATGTCAAGCCTCAATTTCAAACAACTGCCTACCCTACATCTTAAACAACCATCCAGCCTCCATCTCAAACAACCTACAATCTCCATTTAATAAAAACTTCCAACCTCCTTCTCAAACAACTGTCCAGTCTCCATCTCAATTAATTGTCCAGTGCCCATCATAAATAACTGTCCAGCCGCTATCTCTACCAACTGTACAACCCTCAAACAACTGCCTACCCTACATCTCAAACAACCATGCAGCTTCCATCTCAAACAAGTGTGAAGCCTCCATCGTAAATAACAGCCAAGCCTAACTGTCAAACACCGATCCAGGTTCCATCTTAAACAACTGACCAACCTCCATCTCAAACAAATGTCCAGCTCCCATCTCAAACAAGTGTGCAGATCCCATTTGAAACAACAGCTACCGGAGGTAATCTCTCATCTCAACCAACCATCCAGATCCCATCTCAAACAACTGTCCAGTTCCCATCTCAAACAACTGTGCAGCATTCTGATCAAACAAATGTCAAGTTCCCATCTCAAACAATTGTGCAGCAATCTGATCAAACAAATGTCCAGTTCCCATCTCAAACAATTGTGCAGCACTCTGATCAAACAAATGTCCAGTTCCCATCTCAAACAACTGTGCAGCACTCTGATCAAACAAATGTCCAGATCCTATCTCAAACAATTGTGTAGCACTCTGATCAAACAAATGTCCAGTTCCCATCTCAAACAACTGTGCAGCACTCTGATCAAACAAATGTCCAGATCCTATCTCAAACAATTGTGCAGCACTCTGATCAAACAAATGTCCAGATCCTATCTCAAACAATTGTGCAGCACTCTGATCAAACAAATGTCCAGTTCCCATCTCAAACAACTGTGCAGCACTCTGATCAAACAAATGTCCAGATCCTATCTCAAACAACTGTGCAACACTCTGATCAAACAAATGTCCAGTTCCCATCTCAAACATCTGTGCAGCACTCTGATCAAACAAATGTCCAGTTCCCATCTCAAACAACTGTGCAGCACTCTGATCAAACACATGTCCAGTTCCCATCTCAAACAATTGTGCAGCACTCTGATCAAACAAATGTCCAGTTCCCATCTCAAACAACTGTGCAACACTCTGATCAAACAAATGTCCAGTTCCCATCTCAAACAATTGTGCAGCACTCTGATCAAACAAATGTCCAGTTCCCATCTCAAACAACTGTGCAACACTCTGATCAAACAAATGTCCAGTTCCCATCTCAAACAACTGTGCAACACTCTGATCAAACAAATGTCCAGTTCCCATCTCAAACAATTGTGCAGCACTCTGATCAAACAAATGTCCAGGTCCCATCTCAAACAATTGTGCAGCACTCTGATCAAACAAATGTCCAGGTCCCATCTCAAACAATTGTGCAGCACTCTGATCAAACAAATGTTCAGATCCTATCTCAAACAACTGTGCAGCACTCTGATCAAACAAATGTTCAGGTCCTATCTCAAACAATTGTGCAGCACTCTGATCAAACAAATGTCCAGTTCCCATCTCAAACAACTGTGCAGCACTCTGATCAAACAAATGTTCAGGTCCCATCTCAAACAACTGTGCAGCACTCTGATCAAACAAATGTCCAGTTCCCATCTCAAACAACTGTGCAGCACTCTGATCAAACTAATGTCCAGGTCCCATCTCAAACAATTGTGCAGCACTCTGATCAAACAAATGTCCAGTTCCCATCTCAAACAACTGTGCAGCACTCTGATCAAACAAATGTCCAGGTCCCATCTCAAACAATTGTGCAGCACTCTGATCAAACAAATGTCCAGTTCCCATCTCAAACAACTGTCCAACTCCAAACTCAAACAACTTTCCACCTCCATTCTCAAACATATGTCCAGTCATAGCTTTATCTAGAGACCCGTCCACCCGTCATTTTGACGGGCAATTTCAAATATGGACGGGGGAAATGTTTCAGGACGGGTTACAACCCGTCACAGTGTGATAAGGCCCCGTCCTGGCAGTTTATATGACGGGTGTCACTGTGTCATCACTGGAATATAACGTGTTCTGTATCCCCCAGAAACAAATATTTCCAGTACTGTGAATTCCTAGCACGGCGCTCAAAGATGCCTACCACCACACTATTCACACGTACACTGCAGGCGTAGCAGTAGCACAGCGAAAGAAGCTCATTTTACGCATGCATGTAGGGCGCCTACTCACAGCGGCAGTCGTACATGTGGTTTCATTTGCTGCTAGAGGGGTCAAAGCAATGCGTTAATGCTCCAACAACCATTTCGCAAATAGCATACGTGATTGGTTAATTTCTTTAGGGTGTCACACGTCAATAATAATGGGAATGAATTAAATAGTAACGCAAACTTCATAATACGGATTATGCGAACTTTTCAAAGCGTCAAAAATACATATCAATTACATATACGTAAGGGAATTTATATTCGTAATAAAATATACAAGTATTAAATGCCTGTATATTATTAACATTTCGACTTTATGCGTTTATGTCTGGAGTGACTCCCGGGAATGATCAACTTTAAAACGAGGCCTCGTTAGCGACTCATGTGGCTATGAATAAACATTACATATTATCGTCCACGCGATGCCTCCACCTCCGAAGCCGAAGGTTCGCAAACTAACCACAATAACGAAGTTTTTCACGGCAAAACCTTCACCGCCGACGACATCGACTTATTATTTTATTGATGTTTTGTAGTAATTGCGAAGGTAAAATGGTTCGTTTATGATGATTTTACAGAATGTATTATATTGTTATGAAGAGTACGGCAATGAGGTTGTTTTTGAAGATGTATTTAAAATTTGTTGTAGACATGTAACATTCCTTGAGAATACTGTATATAATGACTGCATAATTTACGTAATTTTATTATTTACACTGCGACATAATGTAACTTGTTTTTTTATTAGGCATGGTTGTAATAATTGAAAAATGTCATTAAATAAGACATTATTATAGTATTGTTGTTGTGTTAGTGCATATAAAAAATAAAATAAGATAGCATAGCAAAATAAACGTCTTCCAAAATTGAGGACATGTATCATTAGGTTTTTATCCAAAGTTACGACTGGCAAAAATTTGATCCTGCATAAAGCCCTGTGTCCAGTCTTCATTTCAAACAACTGTCTATCCTCCATCTCAAACAAATGACCAACCTCAATCTGAACAATTGTCCAGCATCCATCTCAAACAATTGTCCAGCTCCCATCTCAAACAATTGTCCAGCTCCCATCTAAAAAACTTACCATCCTCCATCTCAAACAACTAGCCGGTTCCCATCTCAAATGACTGTTTAGCCTCTATCTCTAACAACTGTCCAGCCTAGATCCCAAACGCATGTCAAGCCTCAATTTCAAACAACTGCCTACCCTACATCTTAAACAACCATCCAGCCTCCATCTCAAACAACCTACAATCTCCATTTAATAAAAACTTCCAACCTCCTTCTCAAACAACTGTCCAGTCTCCATCTCAATTAATTGTCCAGTGCCCATCATAAATAACTGTCCAGCCGCTATCTCTACCAACTGTACAACCCTCAAACAACTGCCTACCCTACATCTCAAACAACCATGCAGCTTCCATCTCAAACAAGTGTGAAGCCTCCATCGTAAATAACAGCCAAGCCTAACTGTCAAACACCGATCCAGGTTCCATCTTAAGCAACTGACCAACCTCCATCTCAAACAAATGTCCAGCTCCCATCTCAAACAAGTGTGCAGATCCCATTTGAAACAACAGCTACCGGAGGTAATCTCTCATCTCAACCAACCATCCAGATCCCATCTCAAACAACTGTCCAGTTCCCATCTCAAACAAATGTGCAGCATTCTGATCAAACAAATGTCATGTTCCCATCTCAAACAATTGTGCAGCAATCTGATCAAACAAATGTCCAGGTCCCATCTCAAACAATTGTGCAGCACTCTGATCAAACAAATGTCCAGTTCCCATCTCAAACAATTGTGCAGCACTCTGATCAAACAAATGTCCAGATCCTATCTCAAACAATTGTGCAGCACTCTGATCAAACAATTGTCCAGTTCCCATCTCAAACAACTGTGCAGCACTCTGATCAAACAAATGTCCAGATCCTATCTCAAACAATTGTGCAGCACTCTGATCAAACAAATGTCCAGTTCCCATCTCAAACAACTGTGCAGCACTCTGATCAAACAAATGTCCAGATCCTATCTCAAACAATTGTGCAGCACTCTGATCAAACAAATGTCCAGATCCTATCTCAAACAATTGTGCAGCACTCTGATCAAACAAAAGTCCAGTTCCCATCTCAAACAACTGTGCAGCACTCTGATCAAACAAATGTCCAGATCCTATCTCAAACAACTGTGCAACACTCTGATCAAACAAATGTCCAGTTCCCATCTCAAACATCTGTGCAGCACTCTGATCAAACAAATGTCCAGTTCCCATCTCAAACAACTGTGCAGCACTCTGATCAAACAAATGTCCAGTTCCCATCTCAAACAATTGTGCAGCACTCTGATCAAACAAATGTCCAGTTCCCATCTCAAACAACTGTGCAACACTCTGATCAAACAAATGTCCAGTTCCCATCTCAAACAATTGTGCAGCACTCTGATCAAACAAATGTCCAGTTCCCATCTCAAACAACTGTGCAACACTCTGATCAAACAAATGTCCAGTTCCCATCTCAAACAACTGTGCAACACTCTGATCAAACAAATGTCCAGTTCCCATCTCAAACAATTGTGCAGCACTCTGATCAAACAAATGTCCAGTCCCATCTCAAACAATTGTGCAGCACTCTGATCAAACAAATGTCCAGGTCCCATCTCAAACAATTGTGCAGCACTCTGATCAAACAAATGTTCAGATCCTATCTCAAACAACTGTGCAGCACTCTGATCAAACAAATGTTCAGGTCCTATCTCAAACAATTGTGCAGCACTCTGATCAAACAAATGTCCAGTTCCCATCTCAAACAACTGTGCAGCACTCTGATCAAACAAATGTTCAGGTCCCATCTCAAACAACTGTGCAGCACTCTGATCAAACAAATGTCCAGTTCCCATCTCAAACAACTGTGCAGCACTCTGATCAAACAAATGTCCAGGTCCCATCTCAAACAATTGTGCAGCACTCTGATCAAACAAATGTCCAGTTCCCATCTCAAACAACTGTGCAGCACTCTGATCAAACAAATGTCCAGGTCCCATCTCAAACAATTGTGCAGCACTCTGATCAAACAAATGTCCAGTTCCCATCTCAAACAACTGTCCAACTCCAAACTCAAACAACTTTCCACCTCCATTCTCAAACATATGTCCAGTCATAGCTTTATCTAGAGACCCGTCCACCCGTCATTTTGACGGGCAATTTCAAATATGGACGGGGGAAATGTTTCAAGGACGGGTTACAACCCGTCACAGTGTGATAAGGCCCCGTCCTGGCAGTTTATATGACGGGTGTCACTGTGTCATCACTGGAATATAACGTGTTCTGTATCCCCCAGAAACAAATATTTCCAGTACTGTGAATTCCTAGCACGGCGCTCAAAGATGCCTACCACCACACTATTCACACGTACACTGCAGGCGTAGCAGTAGCACAGCGAAAGAAGCTCATTTTACGCATGCATGTAGGGCGCCTACTCACAGCGGCAGTCGTACATGTGGTTTCATTTGCTGCTAGAGGGGTCAAAGCAATGCGTTAATGCTCCAACAACCATTTCGCAAATAGCATACGTGATTGGTTAATTTCTTTAGGGTGTCACACGTCAATAATAATGGGAATGAATTAAATAGTAACGCAAACTTCATAATACGGATTATGCGAACTTTTCAAAGCGTCAAAAATACATATCAATTACATATACGTAAGGGAATTTATATTCATAATAAAATATACAAGTATTAAATGCCTGTATATTATTAACATTTCGACTTTATGCGTTTATGTCTGGAGTGACTCCCGGGAATGATCAACTTTAAAACGAGGCCTCGTTAGCGACTCATGTGGCTACGAATAAACATTACATATTATCGTCCACGCGATGCCTCCACCTCCGAAGCCGAAGGTTCGCAAACTAACCACAATAACGAAGTTTTTCACGGCAAAACCTTCACCGCCGACGACATCGACTTATTATTTTATTGATGTTTTGTAGTAATTGCGAAGGTAAAATGGTTCGTTTATGATGATTTTACAGAATGTATTATATTGTTATGAAGAGTACGGCAATGAGGTTGTTTTTGAAGATGTATTTAAAATTTGTTGTAGACATGTAACATTCCTTGAGAGTACTGTATATAATGACTGCATAATTTACGTAATTTTATTATTTACACTGCGACATAATGTAACTTGTTTTTTTATTAGGCATGGTTGTAATAATTGAAAAATGTCATTAAATAAGACATTATTATAGTATTGTTGTTGTGTTAGTGCATATAAAAAATAAAATAAGATAGCATAGCAAAATAAACGTCTTCCAAAATTGAGGACATGTATCATTAGGTTTTTATCCAAAGTTGCGACTGGCAAAAATTTGATCCTGCATAAAGCCCTGTGTCCAGTCTCCATTTCAAACAACTGTCTATCCTCCATCTCAAACAAATGTCCAACCTCCATCTGAAACAACTGTCCAGCATTCATATTATAAAAATTCCAGCTCCTATCTCAAACAATTGTCGAACCTCCATATCAAACAACGGTGAAGTTCACATTAAAAAACCCATCCTTCATCTCAAACAAAATTAATGTTCAGCCTATGTCTCAAACAACTGTCATGCCTCCATCTCAAACAAATGTCCAACCTCCATCTGAAACAAATGTCTAGTCTCTATCTCAAAAAATATGTCAAGCTCCCATATCAAGCAACTGTCCAGCTCCCATTAAAAACATACAATCCTCCATCTCTAACAACTGTACAGCTCCCATCACAAATGAATGTCGAGCCTCCATCTCAAACAACTGTCTAGCCTCCATCTCTAACAACTGTCCAGCCTACATCTCAAACACCAGTCTAGCCTCAATCTCAAACAACTGTCTAACCTTCATCTTAAACTAGGGTTCATCTCAAACAACTGACAAGCCTCCATCTCAAACAAATGTCCAGACACTATCTCGAACAACTATCCAGCATCTGCCTCAAACAAGTGTCCAGCCTCCATCTCAAACAATTATCCAGTGTCCTTCTCAAACACCTGTCCAACTCGTACCTCAAACAACTTTCCAGCTCCCATCTAAAACAAATGTCCAGCTTCCATCTCAAACAAATATCCAGCCTCCATCTCAAACAAATGTCCAGTTACCCTTTCAAGCAACTGTCCAGCCTCCATCTCAAACAGCTATCCAGCCTCCATCTCAAACAATTGCAAATCCTCCATCTGAAACTACTGTCCATCTCCCATCTCAAACAGCTGTCTAGCCTCAATCATTCACAACTGTCCAACCTCCATCTGAAAATACTGTTAAGCTCCCATATCTAACAATTGTCCAACTCCCATCTCAAACAACTATCCACCTCCCATCTCAAACAACTGTCCAACTCCAACCTCAAACAACTGCCAGGCTCCCTTCTCAAACAAATATCTAAACTTCATCTGAAAAAACTGTCGAGCTTCATCACAAACAACTATCCAGCCTCCATCTCAAACAACAGTCCAGCTCCCATTTAAGAAACTTACCATCCTCCATCTCAAACACCTGTACAACTCCCACCTCAAACATCTGTCTAGCCTCCATCTCTGACAACTGCCCAGCTTAGATCTCAAACACCTATCTAGCCTCAATCTCAAAAATGTTCTAACCTCCATCTTAAACAACCATCCAAGGTCCATCTCAAACATCTGACCAGCCTCCATCTTAAACAACTGTTCAGACTCCATCTCAAACAACTGTCCAGCTCCCTTTTAAAACAAATATCCAGTCTTCATCCCAAACAACTGTCCAGCCTGTTAATAAAACAACTGTCCAGCTTCCATCTCAAACAAATATCCAGCCTCCATCTCAAACAACTGTCCAGCCTCCATCTCAAACAACTATCCAGCCTCCATTTCAAACAACTGTCCAGCCTCCATCTCAAACAACTATCCTGCCTCCATCTCTAACAACTGTCCACCTCAATTTAAAACACATGTCCAGTGTTCATCTCAAACAACTGTCCAGCCACCATCTGAAATTACTGTCCAGCTCCCGTCTCAAACATCTGTCCAAATTCCATATCAAACAACTGTCCACCTCCCTTTCAAATAAATATCCAGCCTTCATCTCAAACAACTATCCAGTCTCCATTTCAAACAACTGTCCAGCCTCCATCTCAATCACCTGTGCAGCTACCATCACAAATGACTGTCCAGCCTCTATCTCAAACACCTCTCTAGATTCCATATTTAAAACTGTCCAGCCTAGATCTCAAACACCTGACTAGCCTCAATCTCAAATAACTGTATAGCCTCCATCTTAAACCAGGGTCCATCTCAAACAACTGACCAGCCTCATCACAAACAATTGTCCAGCCTCCATCTAAAACAAATATCCAGTGTCCATATCAAACAACTGTCCAGCTTCCATCTCAAACAAATATCCAGCCTCCATCTCAAACAAATGTCCAATCACACTATTAAACAACTGTCCTGCCTAGATCTCAAACAGCAGTCCAGCCTCCAACTGAAAGTACTGTCTAGCCTCCATCTCAAACAACCTCCATTTGAAACTACTGATCAGCTCCCATCTCAAACAACTGTCCAACTCTCATTTCAAACAACTGTCCAGCTCCCTTCTCAAAACAAATTCCAGCCTTCATTTCAAACAACTGTCTATCCTCTATCTCAAACTACTGTCCAACCACAATCTGAAACAATTGTCCTGTATCATCTGAAACCAATTTCCAAACTTCAACTGAAACACTGTCCAGCTTCTATCTTAACAAATCTGTCCAGCTCCCATCTCAAACAACAGTTCAGCTCCCATTTAAAAAACTTACCATCCTCCATCTCAAACAACTGTGCAACTCCCATCTCATACACCTGTCTAGCCTCCATCTCTAGCAACTGTCTAGCCTCCAGCTTAAACAACCGTCCAGGTTCCATCTCAAACAACTACCCAGCCTCCATCTTAAACAACTATCCAGCCTCCATCTCAAATTACTGTCCAGCTCCCTTCTCAAACAACTGTCCAGCCTGCTTATGAAACAACTGTCCAGTTACCATCTCAAACAAATATCCAGCATGCATCTCAAACAATTGCACAGCTCCTATCTCAAACAACTGTCCAGTCTCGATCTCAAACAAATGTCCAGCTCCCATCTCAAACAACTGTCCAGCCTCTATCTCAAACAACTGTCCAGCCTCCATCTCAAACATCCATCTAGCGTTCATCTCAAACATCCATCCAGCTCTCATCTCAAACAACTGTGCAGCTCCCTTCTCAAACACCTCTCCAGCTCCCATCCCATAGAACTGTCCAGCCTGCATGTTAAACAACTGGTTACCCTTATTCTCAAACAACTGTCCAGTATCCATCTCCAACAACTGTCCAGCCTCCATCTCAAACAACTGTCCAGCCTCCATCTCAAACAACTGTCCAGCCTCCATCTCAAACAACTGTCCAGCCTCCATCTCAAACAACTGTCCAGCCTCCATCTCAAACAACTGTCCAGCCTCCATCTCAAACAACTGTCCAGCCTCCATCTCAAACAACGGTCCTGCCTCCATCTCAAACAACTGTCCAATTTTCATCTGAAACAACTATCCACCTCCCTTTCAAACAAATGTCCAGACTTTATCTCAAACAAATGTCCAGCCTTCATCTCAAACAACTGTCCAGCCTCCATCTCAAACATCCATCTAGTGTTCATCTCAAACATCCATCTAGCATCCATCTCAAATATCCATCCAGTTCCCATTTCAAACAACTGTGCAGCTCCCTTCTCAAACAACTACCCTACTCCCATCTCATAGAACTGTCTAGCCAGCATCTCAAACAACTGTTTACCCTTAATCTCAAACAACTGTCCAGTATCCATCTTAAACAAATATCTAGCCTCCATCTCAAACAACTGTACATACAGCCTCAATCTCAAGTAACTGTCCAGCCTCCATCCCAAACAACTGTCCAGCCTCCATATCAAACAACTGCCCAGCCTCCATTTCAAACAAATGTCCAGCTTCCATCTCAAACAACTGCCTAGCTTCCATCTCAAACAATTGTCCAGCCTCCATCTCAAACAAGTGTCCAGCCTCCATCTCAAACAAGTGTCCAGCCTCCATCTCAAACAACTGTCGAGCCTCCATATCAAACAACTGTCCAGCCCCCATCCCAAACATCTGCTTAGCCTCCATCTCAAACACCTGCCTAGCTTCCATCTCAAACAATTGTCCAGCCTCCATCTCAAACAAGTGTCTAGCCTTCATCTCAAACAACTGTCCAGCCTCCATCTCAAACAACTGTCGAGCCTCCATATCAAAGAACTGTCCAGCCCCCATCCCAAACATCTGCTTAGCCTCCATCTCAAACACCTGCCTAGCTTCCATCTCAAACAATTGTCCAGCCTCCATCTCAAACAAGTGTCTAGCCTTCATCTCAAACAACTGTCCAGCCTCCATCTCAAACAACTGTCCAGCCTCCATCTCAAACAACTGTCTAGCCTTCACAAACAACTGTCCAGCCTCCATCTCAAACAACTGTCCAGCCTCCATCTCAAACAACTGTCTAGCCTTCATCTCAAACAACTGTCCAGCCTCCATCTCAAACAACTGTCGAGCCTCCATCTCAAACAACTGTCCAGCCTCCATCCCAAACATCTGCTTAGCCTCCATCTCAAACAACTGTCTAGCCTTCATATCAAACAACCGTCCAGGCTCCATCTGAAACTACTGTCCAGCTCCCATCTCAAACAACTGTCTAGTTTACATCTTAAACAACTGTCCAACTCCCACCTCAAACAAATACCCAGCCTCCATTTCAAACAACTGTTCAGCCCCCATCTCAAACAAATGTTCAGCTCCCATCTGAAATATATTTCTAGCTCCCATCTGAAACAATTGTCCAGCTCCCATCTCAAACAACTGTCCAGCACCCATCTCAAACAAATGTCTGGCAACCATCTCAAACAACTATTCAGTTTTCATCTCAATCAACTGTCCAGCCTTCGTCTTAAACAACTGTCCAGCATTCATCTCAATCAACTGTCCAGTCTCCATCTCAAACAACTGTCCAGCATTCATCTCAATCAACTGTCCAGTCTTCATCTTAAACAATTGTCCAGCGTCCATCTCTTACTCCCACTTAACACAATTATCCCACAAGGGTAAAACTCCCACCTCAGATAACCATAATACTCCTATCTCACACAACAGTATAATCTCCCATCTCCAATAATTGTGCAATTCCCATCACTTAGAACAGGACACCTCCCATCTCATACAACAGTAAAGTTCACATCCCATACAACTGCACTACTCCTAGATTTCAAATGCAAATACAATTCCCATTTCATACAACATAGTAACTCTCTTCTCAAACAAGCGTACACCTCCCATTTCATACATTAGACCAACTACCATTTCAAACAACAGTACAGCTCCGATCTCATAAATTGCATAGCTCCCATGTCAAACAACTGTCTATTTCCCATCTCCTAGAACTACACAGCTAACATCCCACACAACTGGGACATTACCATCTGAAACAAATGTACAGCTCCTATCGCATACAATTGCACAGTTTTCATCTCTTAGACATACACAGATATAATCTTATACATCTGGAAGTTGCCATCTCAAACAACTTGCTCTCATCTCATAGAACTGTACAGCTGCCTTCTCACACAACTGCACAATTCCCATATTTTACAAATGCACAGTTCCCATCTCAAACAACTGCACAAATCTAATAGTTTACAAAGACACAGCTCCCATCTCACATAGCTGTACACATTGTCCCATCACATGCAACAGTACACCTCTGATCTCATACAATAGTACAACTCACATCTCTAGCAACAACACAGCTACCATCTCAAACAACTGAACGCCTCCCATTTCATACAAAAGAACAACTCACTTACAAAACAACAGTATAACTCCCATCTTAAACACCGGTACAGATACCATCTCATACAACTGAATAGCTCTGCTGTCTTAGAACAGTACAGCTCCCTTCTGATACAACAGTACAGCATCTTAGGTCTTAGGTGATTACCTCCGAACAGCCCAAACTTGGGCTAACGCAGGAGTTGTTCTTCTGTAGAATTTGTGAGTCCACTACAGGTTACACATTTACCCCCTGTGTGGGATCTTTTACTTCCCCTGGCATAGACACCAGACAGAAGGGACCACCGGCTTTTAGTGTCTCTTCCGAAAGACACAGGCAAATGTGGGGTGAAGAAATTGCCTAAGTTTCGAAACGGCGGTAGGTGGGATTGAACCACCGTCCCCTCGATTGACAGTCCGGCGCTCTACCGTGAGACCACCGCTCCCTCATCGATCACATACAACTATACAGATCCCATCACTTACAATTGCACAGCACCCATATCAAACAACTTTACAGCTTCCATCTGTTACAACAGTATTACTCCCACCTCATGAAATTGTACACCTCCCACCTCCCACAACTGTACACCTCCCATCTCACACAATTGTGCAACTTCTGTCCTCCCATCTCAAACAGCAGTAAATCTCCCATCCCATACAATTGCACAACGCCATTTTCATGCAACTGCACAAATCCTAGCTCACACAACTCCCATCTCATGCAACTACACAGCTAACATCTCAAACAATTGTACAGCTCCCATTTTATACTATAGAATAGCTCCAATCTAAATGTAAATGTTTATTAATTTATATAGCATCATATTTATACAGTGATATTCTATGGTGTTGTACAATATACGAGTCAATATAAACATTCTACATAATACACATATATTGATATAATATAAATTTAGTAAAATAAATTAGCTAAATAAATATACAACTAGTGTTTAAGTAATAAAAAACAAATCAACAAATAAAAATAATAATACAAAATGTAATGATTTTTTAGTACAAACATCCGACATAGCCTAAGTAGTTACCTCACACAACCTACAACTCCCATCTCATGCGTTAGAACAACTACAAATACCAGTTCTGCTCCGATCTCATACATTTGCATAGCACCCATGTCAAACAACTGTGTAGCTACCATCTCATACAATGAACTGCTCCTATCTCAAACAACTGCACAATTACAATCTCATACAATTGCTTAGCTCTCTTGTCAAACAATTGTGTAGCTACCATCTCATACAAATGAACTGCTCCTATCTCAAACAACTGCACAATTACAATTTCATACAATTGCTTAGCTCCCTTGTCAAACAACTGTGTAGCTACCATCTCATACAAATGAACTGCTCCTATCTCAAACAACTGCACAATTACAATCTCATACAATTGCTTAGCTCCCTTGTCAAACAACTGTGGAGCTACCATCTCATACAAATGAACTGCTCCTATCTCAAACAACTGCACAATTACAATCTCATACAATTGCTTAGCTCCCTTGTCAAACAACTGTGGAGCTACCATCTCATACAAATGAACTGCTCCTATCTCAAACAACTGCACAATTACAATATCATACAATTGCTTAGCTCCCTTGTCAAACAACTGTGGAGCTACTATCTCCTACAAATGAACTACTCAAAAACCTGTCCAGCTCCCACTCATAGAACTGGAGAGTTACCATCACAAACAACTGTGCAGCTCTCATCACTTTCAACTGCACAGCTCCCATCTCAAACTACTTTAGACCTCCCATCCCATACATCTGCACGGCTCCCATGTCTTGGTTCAGTATAGGGGACCATTTCACTAACATAAAGTGCTCTATTAAGGAAAACACACCCATCAACAGAATCAGACTTAAAATATAAGGAGAATTTTTTAAATGCTCTTCATTAACGTGATCCTTAACTGAATCGTAAGCTACGGAGCAAAGTGTTCATAAACAATGAAGGAGCTCCCTTTTTTGTTACGTGTATCGTCATTTGACCATGTAGCTCTTTTATATTATTCTTATTTTTATACATTTTTACTCCTACAGGTAGTTTTAATTTGTTGATGAAAGCTACAATTGAGTTTCCCTGTCCTGGACAACAAAGTTTTATTGTGTTGTGTTGTGTTGTGTTGTGTTGTGTTGTGTTGTGTTGTGTTGTGTTGTGTTGTGTTGTGTTGTGTTGTGTTGTGTTGTGTTGTGTTGTGTTGTGTTGTGTTGTGTTGTATTGTATGATTAGACGATGCAAAAAGCAGACGACAAACGACACTGGCTGTCATTGGTGTTGCTGCCTTCGAGTCGAAGTTTGCATTTTCATTGAGTTTATCGGTTTGGACTGTTGTAGGAATTATTTAATGTAAACTTAAAGTAATATGCACGTGTGTACATATATATGCAATCCCATCTTATTGGACTACTCGGTATCTGCCTTACAGAACCACAGTCAGCAGTTTTCTCCAACAAATTTCGAAAACATCCAGCAATGTATGAACATTATTAATGAGGACCACTCATTACATCTCTGGCAGCAAGCACAGTGTCAAATTAGTGTTGTAAGTAGTACAATACATACAATATTTGCAATGCGATAATTATTTCACGCAGCAAATGGTTTCATAATCATCACTATGGGATTCTTTGTTAACTTTAGTCTTAGCTGTGGTTATCATAATGAACAGTTTCATGTCCTTTCAGCCAATACATTTATATGTTATGATTATTTACATAAATCTATACCTAAATGTAATAAATTATGTTAGATGTATCCAAGTTTTTTAATGAGTGTAGCTTAATGTAATATTTAGTAGGATTATAACAATTGGCTATGTACTGTGTAATCATGTAACTGAAAGGAGGCAATATACACGTGTATAGTGAATCCAACATTTCAACAGTTCTACACCGAAAAGCACACGTGTATATGTTGGGCAACCATACTTTTGAGCACTTGAGCCTTGACGTTTGCTAAGCATAAGCAACTTGGATGTATCAATTTAGATGGGCAAATCCTGTTTTTGCCATGTGTAACGCCGTTCCGCAACACAGCTCCTGTACACACACTTACATCACAACACAGCTCCTGTACACACTTACATCACAACACAGCTCCTGCACACACACTTACATCACAACACAGCTCCTGTACACACACTTACATCACAACACAGCTCCTGTACACACTTACATCACAACACAGCTCCTGTACACACACTTACATCACAACACAGCTCCTGTACACACACTTACATCACAACACAGCTCCTGTACACACACTTACATCACAACACAGAGCTCTCCTGTACACACACTTACATCACAACACAGCTCCAGCACACACACTTACATCACAACACAGCTCCTGTACACACACTTACATCACAACACAGCTCCTGTACACACACATACATCACAACACAGCTCCAGCACACACTCTCACATCACAACACAGCTCCTGTACACACACTTACATCACAACACAGCTCCTGTACACACTTACATCACAACACAGCTCCTGTACACACACTTACATCACAACACAGCTCCTGTACACACACTTACATCACAACACAGCTCCTGCACACACACTTACATCACAACACAGCTCCTCCACACACACTTACATCACAACACAGCTCCTGTACACACACTTACATCACAACACAGCTCCTGTACACACACATACTTCAGGGCATTTCCACGTGACACGCATTACATATTTTGACCATTCCATGTAAACTATTTTGACATAACTCTTATAATAATGTATTTTAAAAGTTCAACTTATGCATAGAGGAACTTAAAGGTATAAGGTATTAAATGATGCCAACAAATAAAAATTTGATTACATAGTATGATTTTTATTTGAATCTAATCTTAGCATGACTCGCGTTACATCAAACGGAAAATCAAAAAAACGTCACTTGATACATGACAAGTTTCTCCGCAAAGTATAAATGATAGCAAACAATGAATACCCTTGTGTGAAACACAAATAAATAAGGTTTACAAAAATGGCATTAGTGATTTGAAATGTTCTCAGTAACATACAAATATATTAGATAATCAGCGTGACTCGCGTTACTGTGACTCGCGTTACATGAAATCCATTATCACAGATAAGTCATTATGCATATTTTAGCTTGAGGGAAATCAATTTTTCAGTCTGTAATTTAGGTAACACACAATATTACATTTAAAAAAAACCTTAACCTTCTAAAATATTGTATACTTTTAAAGGAAGTAATGCACACTTGAAATTGGTGTTTTAATTCCAGAAAGATTTCATAGTTTTAAAAGAAATACACAAGGTTTTTCATAAAAGTTGCCTTTACATTTATTTTGCAAGACCACTTACATGCAAGTTTTATTATAAAAACTAACTAAACATGTTGTTATTTCTAGCATATAACAACTTGACTGCTTCAATGTGGACTAGAGGAATAACACCTTTGTGTTCATCTGGATTTGTCACAGATAAGATTGTTTTTGATCAGGTGATGCCTCAATTTGAACTGTGCTGTACAGTTTTCACATTACAGCTTTCCTCCCTTTCAGAGTTGGTGGGAGTGACGGATCCAAAACAGTCTCTTTGTTTTTGTTGTTGCTTTTGCCAACTGGCATTGTTATTTACTCTTGCTTTTTTCAAGGCTCGACATTTGGCTACTCAATTCCTCACATTCTCTTGCCTCTTTTTCTTCATATTCTTTTGTTTAGACAAAGACAGGTTCTGTTCCCTTGCCTTCTTTGGATCATGGATCTTTGTACTCATTTCATTCTGATGTTTGCAGTAATCTTTATATTTACTGCAAGGAAAGAGCTTCAGAGTCTCTTTCACTGTCTTTCAGTGGCTGTGAATGTCGAGAAAGAACCTGAACTCGGTTCCAGTGAATATGTCAAATGTTTATCAATAAACATACAAGAAATAATTCTGAATGTAGTTTTATTTAAGAGCAACAATTAATATCTTAAACTTCTTATGAAAAACCCATTTTCATCGCCAATTTAACATCTTTAATTAATTCATGCTGATATTTTCACCTACCTAGGTATACAGGTAAGAAGTTAATCTTACTAAATAATTCCTACACTGCTATCTAGCAAAACAAAACTAAATATTTTAATATGTAAAAACTTAATGGAAATTAAACATGAACACATTTATCTGAGTAGTAGAAAAATCTTGTATACGTGAGTCTGTCATGCATTCAGCACATGTCCATGTGTGGGGATAATGTACACAGGTAACCAGTAAATTTGAACCCTTTTGTTTGTAATTAATTTATTATTTATGAACATAAGTAATTTCTTATTATTCAATAATGTTGGAAAAGAGATTCACTGGTGATAGATGAAATCAGATTCAAAATCTTTTGTTTTTAAAGAAGCGTGTGATTTAATAATAAACTGGACCATAAAAGGCTTATGGGATATATTAGTAAACAAATTTATTTTCGTGGCAGAATTATCATTAATGAAAACATTAATACTGCAGTCTATATTATGCTTTTGCAACAAATTGATATATGTCTTAGAAGAAGTGAGAAAATCTAACAAATGCATTGTGACTCGTGTTACAATACCTTATTTTTCGTGACTCGCGTTACATGTGACTCGCGTTACACATATTCAGTGTCAAATATCACAGTATAGATTCACTAGATATGGATATAGTTTGTATCATTTAATAAGCTATAAAAAGAAGGAGGAGATTTATAATGGGCAGTCTCAGACTACCAAAGGCTGCTGTATAAAATAAAACAATTATAATTTGACTCGCGTTACGCAAAAATCACCACCTCATGTAGAAGCATATCTTGAAAAATGCAGAACAGACTCAGAAATGTTATTGTCATAATACATGAGACTAAGGCTTAAAAAATAACAGCAATTGAGCAAACCAAGAAAGTAACAGGAAATAGGGCTATAATGGGCCACTAATTACTGACATTTTAGATGAGCGTAATGTTATAATTTCAGTGCTAATGGTTGAGTGTAGCATTTTACAAAAATTTAATTTTTTTCTTTCCTATAACTTTAAGTTATGTTCCCATCAAAAAATGTAATATTCCATTGAAATTCAATAATAAATTTCAGACCATTTTCCAAATTTTCATGGAAATGCCCATCACAACACAGCTCCAATACACACTTACATCACAACACAGCTCCAGTATACAATACTTACATCACAACACAGTTCCTGTAACAACACATCATAACACATAACAACACAGTCCAGCACATGACAACAGTCACGCACGCACGCACGCACAACACGCATCTACCCACACAACGCACAAAATACACACACTACATCAGCATCATATACGACGACGACGAGCACGCAGCACACACCATGCAGCACACACATACATCACAACACAATCCATCACAAAGTACGCACGCACGCACACGCACGCAGGCACGCACGCACGCACGCACGCAACGCACACGCACGCACGCACCACCTACACACATACAACACAACACCAGCAGACACATATATCACACCATTCCGTAGATTTAATATGGCACCTGTAATGGCTAATGCTGTATATGCGTATACCAAACGATGCAAAAGTTTACTGACACTGCCACTGGCACTGCTGCTCATGACATTGAATTAGTCTCACACTATATTAAGCTACCTACCTAGCTAACGCCGAAAATGCGATAAATATTATGATCCACAATATGTTTTAACTCTGAACTAAATACGCATGTTACTGTGATGACCCACCTGTATTTCGGACTTGGTTCAGACAACGGCGTACGCGTAATCCATACATGCGGCTCTTCACGGCACTGGCGTCAACGCCAGGCAGACGACAGTTGGGTACGGGGACAGTTCCTTACCTGGCGGGAGCGTGCAGTCAGCACGCAAACATTGCAGTGAAAACATCCCGTTTTATCGATTATGAATGTGACATTGGCTGCCCATGAGTAAGAATATGAAAACGTTACATAGTTTACTATTTCCGTAGGCATGAGCGGTCGTATGGTTTGCCAGGCTTCGTGATTTTTGTCCCTATGTTTAAAAACCGAAAAATTTTTTCCCAAATTTGAAAAAATTTTAAAAATTTTTTTTAAAAAAGGCAAAAATTTTTTTCCAAAAAATTACTTATTAATAAATCCAAAAAATTTAACCCAAAAATTTTAAAACCCCCAAACAAAAACACAAAAAACCCCCCAAAAACAAAAAAATTCCTTAAAATATATACCAAAAAACCAAAACCAAAATTTTAATTTTAAAAAAATAAACAAAATAAAATAGCAGCATTTTTCCCACTTCCATAGGCACTGAAGGCAATGGGCGAAGGGAAAAGTTTCGAACGCCAGGCCCGGGCTATGACATTAATTAGCCCACCAAAAAGCAAAGAGCCAAAAAATATAAAATTATACCAAAAAGCCCAAAAAAAAAAATTTCGAAAGATACCCGTTTTGAAACGGCGACCAAAAAAAAGCCTTTCCCGATCGTCCGCCAGAAAACACAGGGGGGTACAATTTTATGGCGGGGGTGAAAAATTTTTTAAAAAAATTTTTTACGAATAAGTAATTCTGATGAAAAGAATTAAAAATTTCATATTTTAATTTTTTTAGGCATAGCTCGTAGGTTTGGGGTTCGTATTTTTGCCCAGCTCCGGTTGGGGTGGGAAAGGGTTTTTTGCGGGGAAATGTCCCATGGGAAACCCGGTCCCCCGGGGAATTCTTTTTGTTTTTTTTGGGGGGTTTTTTTGGGGGTTTTTTTTACACTGCTTTTAAAAAAAATGGGAATATTTTAAATTGATCATTTTCTTTTTTAATGGTTTAAAAATTTTCCCAATCCACCCCAACCCTAACCCTAAAGGGGATGAGTATCGTTGCCACTACATCAGAGCGCGTCAGAACAGATAAAAGCAATCATTGGGGGCGCACATGCGCAAAAGCGTTTAGACGAATCCTGGACTGGTCGAGTCTGGGACCACCACAGCGGCTTTGAATTGGTAGTTCCAGTATGTATTATGAGACGTAGAATATGACGGCTCTTAATTGTAACACATGATGTAAAAAAAATTTTTTTTAAATAGCGGCATGTGCATAAAAAGAAGCCCCAAAAACCACAATCCAGGAACAGGTTAAAACTAGCCCAATTCCGCGGGAAAAAATCGGAGTTGGCCACACTGGAACACATCTGTCGCGCCGATCAAACAACATTATCCTCACTTCCGCGAACCGCTGATTTGCATACGGCACAAAAATCACGAAGCCTGGCCCCAAAACCCTACGACCGCTCATGCCTACGGAAATAGTAAACTATGTAACGTTTTCATATTCTTACTCATGGGCAGCCAATGTCACATTCATAATCGATAAAACGGGATGTTTTACTGCAATGTTTGCGTGCTGACTGCACGCTCCCGCCAGGTAAGGAACTGTCCCCGTACCCAACATGTCGTCTGCCTGGCGTTGACGCCAGTGCCGTGGAAGAGCCGCCATGTATGGATTACGCG
>JAODUO010001541.1:2500-10000 GCA_025642075.2 Ridgeia piscesae
TTTCACTCGGTTGTAATATGCACCAGTTAGCCCTAAGATACATGTAGTGACGTTATTACTACATTGGACCAAGGCCCGATTAAATGTTTTCTTCATATTTTCCCCTGTGCAACCACCGCACGGCAGCACGTCGTACTAATGAAATGCGAGTTTAGCATGTCGCCACGTACAATGTCGTCCGCGCTGCGGAAATATTTATTTTGTCGCCAAGATGCATGACGGGAATAAACAGGTTTTTCACACGCAGAACAGTTGACACCACGCTGATGTCCAGCGAGAATGACCAGGTGTCCGGTGTGACAAGAATGACCAGATGAACAGTCCAACAAGACTGGCCAGGTGTTCTTGTGGTTCGACGCGAGCAACCAGACATACTCTGCGAAGAGACCGGCAAGTCACAATGTGCGGTGTTGAGGGCAGTGACGTCATCAGTGATCTCACAGAAGCCGTCACGTCGCACTGTTTTCGGGTATCACTTTCCGGAGATGGGGTACTTCCAGGAGCACAGAGTACACCCGAGGTGGGAGTGAGAATACACCCGGGGTGGGAGGGGGAGTACACCCGGGGTGGGAGTGAGAATACACCCGGGTGGGAGTGAGAATACACCCGGGGTGGGAGTGAGAGTACACCCGGGGTGGGAGTGAGAGTACACAAGGGGTGGGAGTGAGAATACACCCGGGGTGGGGTGAGAGTACACCCGGGGTGGGAGGGAGAGTACACCCGGGGTGGGAGTGAGAATACACCCGGGGTGGGAGTGAGAATACACCCGGGTGGGAGTGAGAATACACCCGGGGTGGGAGTGAGAATACACCCGGGGTGGGAGTGAGAGTACACCCGGGGTGGGAGTGAGAGTACACCCCGGGTGAGAGTGAGAGTACACCCGGGTGGGAGTGAGAGTACACCCGGGGTGGGAGTGAGAGTACACCCGGGGTGGGAGTGAAATACACCCGGGGTGGGAGTGAGTACACCCGGGGTGGGAGTGAGAATACACCCGGGGTGGGAGTGAGAGTACACCCGGGGTGGGAGTGAGAGTACACCCGGGGTGGGAGTGAGAATACACCCGGGGTGGGAGTGAGATACACCCGGGGTGGGAGTGAGAATACACCCGGGTGGGAGTGAGAGTACACCCGGGGTGGGAGTGAGAATACACCCGGGTGGGAGTGAGAATACACCCGGGGTGGGAGTGAGAGTACACCCCGGGTGGGAGTGAGATACACCCGGTGGGAGTGAGAGACACCGGGTGGGAGGAGATACACCCGGGGTGGGAGGAGAGATACACCCGGGTGGGAGTGAGAGTACACCCGGGTGGGAGTGAGAATACACCCGGGTGGGAGTGAAAAGTACACCCGGGGTGGGAGTGAGATACACCCGGGGTGGGAGTGAGATACACCCGGGGTGGGAGTGAGAATACACCCGGGGTGGGAGTGAGAATACACCCGGGTGGGAGTGGATCACCCGGGGTGGGAGAATACACCCGGGGTGGGAGTGAGAGTACACCCGGGGTGGGAGTGAGAATACACCCGGGGTGGGAGTGAGAGTACACCCGGGTGGGAGTGAGAGTACACCCGGGGTGGGAGTGAGAGTACACCCGGGTGGGAGTGAGAGTACACCCGGGGTGGGAGTGAGAGTACACCCGGGTGGGAGTGAGAGTACACCCGGGTGGGAGTGAGAGTACACCCGGGGTGGGAGTGAGAGTACACCCGGGGTGGGAGTGAGAGTACACCCGGGGTGGGAGTGAGAGTACACCCGGGGTGGGAGTGAGAGTACACCCGGGTGGGAGTGAGAGTACACCCGGGTGGGAGTGAGAGTACACCCGGGGTGGGAGTGAGAGTACACCCGGGGTGGGAGTGAGAGTACACCCGGGGTGGGAGTGAGAGTACACCCGGGGGGGGGTGAGCAGTAACACCCGGGTGGGAGTGAGAGTACACCCGGGTGGGAGTGAGAGTACACCCGGGTGGGAGTGAGAGTACACCCGGGTGGGAGTGAGAGTACACCCGGGTGGGAGTGAGAGTACACCCGGGTGGGAGTGAGAGTACACCCGGGTGGGAGTGAGAGTACACCCGGGTGGGAGTGAGAGTACACCCGGGTGGGAGTGAGAGTACACCCGGGTGGGAGTGAGAGTACACCCGGGTGGGAGTGAGAGTACACCCGGGTGGGAGTGAGAGTACACCCGGGTGGGAGTGAGAGTACAACACCGGGGTGGGAGTGAGAGTACACCCGGGGTGGGAGTGAGAGTACACCCGGGTGGGAGTGAGAGTACACCCGGGTGGGAGTGAGAGTACACCCGGGGTGGGAGTGAGAGTACACCCGGGTGGGAGTGAGAGTACACCCGGGGTGGGAGTGAGAGTACACCCGGGGTGGGAGTGAGAGTACACCCGGGGTGGGAGTGAGAGTACACCCGGGTGGGAGTGAGAGTACACCCGGGGTGGGAGTGAGAGTACACCCCGGGTGGGAGTGAGAATACACCCGGGGTGGGAGTGAGAGTACACCCGGGTGGGAGTGAGAGTACACCCGGGTGGGAGTGAGAGTACACCCGGGTGGGAGTGAGAATACACCCGGGGTGGGAGTGAGAGTACACCCTGGGTGGGAGTGAGAGTACACCCGGGTGGGAGTGAGAATACACCCGGGGTGGGAGTGAGAGTACACCCGGGTGGGAGTGAGAGTACACCCGGGTGGGAGTGAGAATACACCCGGGGTGGGAGTGAGAGTACACCCCGGGTGGGAGTGAGAGTACACCCGGGTGGGAGTGAGAATACACCCGGGGTGGGAGTGAGAGTACACCCCGGGTGGGAGTGAGAGTACACCCGGGTGGGAGTGAGAGTACACCCGGGTGGGATACCAATCGAAGTGTACTAACTGCCTCTGTCAAACAAATCGATCGACAATAGAGCAGCGCTTACTTGTAATTGGTTAATAATAATATAGTAAGGCGTACATCAACCTTATTTTGGCACGGCTATCCGCCGGAAATATAGCCCCGTGTGAACTAAAATAATTGACCTGGGTCAAGGCGTTTTTGTCTAACGTCAACCCTCAGGCAGTATCAACCCACATGCACTAGAACATGTGTATGGTTTGAGCGTGCACGCACGAACTGTAGATGTGTATGTGTGACACCTATTGCAAATAACTGGCGGCCGAGATTAGATTGCTCAAACCCACCTGGCCTTGGCATCTGCATAGAGACGTTGACCTTAACCACACAAAAATGTATATTTACTTGCATACTTTTACCTGTAGGCGTAATCATTGAATACATCTTTCGATCAATTAATTAGTGCACTAAACACGTACTATAGTCGCCGTGGACGACACGCAATGCGCTGCCAGCATACCCGTCGTCCAGAATAGACGATTCCGATACCAATCTATGTATGATGTTGGTATTTTATCACAAAATAGTTCGTCGTGATACTGGTAATTTGAGTTATTAATATATGAAACAAATTTGACAAGATTTAGTTTAAGATTATGCATTATTTATTAATCAGGACACATGTTCAAAGATTGCGCGTGAACAATAAAAACTTTGCTTTAGCAAACACCAAACATTGGATGTAATACGTAGTTTAGGGCGTGTACACAACAGCTGTTTTCGTCACCAGCAATTGCATAGCCCTTATTCCAAGAAAAACGCAATACTCCAACATAATGCCAGCGTCTAACTCTTAATATAATATTAGTTTAGTTTATCTCACAACTCTCTTTGAAAATACCGCCGGGGTCAACTGTTACGTATTGAGAGATTGAGAGGTCAACAAGAAATCGTGTCAAATTCATACAGAATAAACGACCAATTCACAGTTTCACACATCCATGACAAAACTGTACCAGAAATATATACACAATTTACACATCCACCGTATAATCTTCCTGCTTAATTAGTGGTTTCTACAAAAAACATACGTTCGTTATAGTTTGAAAAATTATCACCTACGGTTCGTTGTCCTTCTAGTTATCTTAGTTAAATTCCTATGTTATCTACGCCGCAAATTATTTGAAGTGGCCTGCAACTAACACATCACACCAGGCTGGGTACGACTGTGAATATTGCAACTACGGCGGGATATCATTCTGTTTGGGTGGTCGGTGAATTTTCGTGATTGACGCATGATGAGGGGAGTTTTGAGGGCGGTGAAGCGATGCTCCGACATACGGACGGTAAGTGTAGCGAGACAGCTCCGTCACGCTCGACACGGAGCGCCGTCCAGCTGTCAGTCACCGGCCGGAGACGGGCCGCCAAGGCCGGGGCTGGCCCGCCGCAGAGCTCAGCGGTGTGGTTAGCACACGGCGAAAAGGGTTACTGTGCGAACGACTGATATATGAGTGGTGTAGCTTAACATATTTTAGTTGACTGACCTTTCGCTGTTGTTGCTGTTGTAGTAGTTGTTGTTGTCCGTGTTGTTGTTTTTGGCCCTGCTTTGACACGTTGATACGCTAGTTTCTTGTCAGTATAACAATAGTGTTGGCACTGGTCGCGGTTTGGGGTTTCGTTGGTTCATTGGACTATTTCAGGACGTTAGTGGGTCGCTGCCTTTCTTTTCTTTTCCATCGATGGTCTCATATTATTACGTTTGTGTCTCGTTCGTGTGTTTAGTTGGTCTCTTTTACGTAGATCTGATTTTTTTTCTTCAAATTTGTGCGGTTACACAGCTATGAATACCACCATTTCGACAAGAGGTTATGGACTCAAACATAAGACGACACCATTTAAACTTGCAGTAACAAAAACAATTTTGTAATATTTTTTTATAGTTGTAACTATCTGGTATCAATTGCCTGAATGCAATTAAATTAATGTCCAAAATACAATTTAGGTAAGCTATGGGGTAACATAAACTTCGACTCTGCAATGACGTTCGTTATACACCTGCAATAATCTACTTGATTTGAATATGTGTGCATTATTATTGAATATTATCAGATTATCATTGCGGTGTATTATATATGATGGTGCACGGGTGGATGTACAACGTTGCACTGTCTTGTATTCATGTGTTGTGTTTATATATAAATTGGCCCCTGTTGTCCTCACGGGACATAATTTGGTTTACATTGTTGAACCTAAGTAATTATTCGTTCGTTCGTTCGTTCGTTCGTTCGTTCGTTCGTTCGTTCGTTCGTTCGTTCGTTCGTTCGTTCGTTCGTTCGTTCGTTCGTCGTTCGTTCGTTCGTTCGTTCGTTCGTTCGTTCGTTCGTTCGTTCGCTCTCGTTCGTTCGTTCGTTCGTCTCGTCGTCGTTGTTCGTTCGTTCGTTCGTTCGTTCGTTCGTTCGTTCGTTCGTTCGTTCGTTCGTTCGTTCGTTCGTTCGTTCGTTCGTTCGTTCGTTCGTTCGTTCGTTCGTTCGTTCGTTCGTTCGTTCGTTCGTTCGTTCGTTCGTTCGTTCGTTCGTTCGTTCGTCCGTCTCGTCCGTCCGTTCGTCCGTCCGTCCGTCCGTCCGTCCGTCCGTCCGTCCGTCCGTCCGTCCGTCCGTCCGTCCGTCCGTCCGTCCGTCCGTCCGTCCGTCCGTCCGTCCGTCCGTCCGTCCGTCCGTCCGTCCGTCCGTCCGTCCGTCCGTCCGTCCGTCCGTCCGTCCGTCCGTCCGTCCGTCCGTCCGTCCGTCCGTCCGTCCGTCCGTCCGTCCGTCCGTCCGTCCGTCCGTCCGTCCGTCCGTCCGTCCGTCCGTCCGTCCGTCCGTCCGTCCGTCCGTCCGTCCGTCCGTCCGTCCGTCCGTCCGTCCGTCCTGTCCGTCCGTCGTCCGTCCGTCCGTCCGTCCGTCCGTCCGTCCGTCCGTCCGTCCGTCCGTCCGTCCGTCCGTCCGTCCGTCCGTCCGTCCGTCCGTCCGTCCGTCCGTCCGTCCGTCCGTCCGTCCGTCCGTCCGTCCGTCCGTCCGTCCGTCCGTCCGTCCGTCCGTTCGTTTCATTGGTTCATTGCATTCGTTTTCTTAATTCGTTCGTTTTATTCATTCGTTTTATTCGTTTCATTCGTTCCAGCCATTGGTTCGTTTCATTCGTTAGTTCGTTTCATTCATTCGTTCCAGTCACTCATTCGTGATTACCTGACTTGGAATGTTTACGTGAATGTGCACTATGCCCCCAGTGCCACGTGTGTCCGTGTTGATGGTGACGATTGACGCTCCTTGCTTCATCAAACACAAGTGCTTTGAGTTGAAGGCTGACATCGGACCGCTAATTGGCATTGGCGTGTTTCCAGACCTAACGATCAAAGAACTTAACTTCGACCATTTCAGCAAAGGTATGCACTTTTTGTACTAACCCGACTGGACAGGTTATCCTAGCTATTCACACGCTACGTGTGTAGGCACACAAAAATTCGCTGCGCTCGGAACCCGTTGAGACTGCCGTTTTACGGAGGCAGAGAGCAAGTAGAGACAACGGTCACGTGACCCAAATAAACATTCACCACGTTGTGGGCTTGACTTACATGGTTTACCGAAACAAATCGCTGCAAACAAGTGGGTACAAATGTATTTAATAATATTTAACGACGTCTCAGAAGATAGACAGACACCCTCGGAATTAACCCCTGGTGGCAAGTGGTGACGAGACACTTGCCTTTGTTAATTATAAACATATGCCCTCAACTAACACCCATGCAATCATCTACCTGTCTGAAATGTATTACTATGATTATGAAACTACCGTAAATAGACTGGCTGTAGTAGAGAAACAATTATCTCTATAAATGTATATAAATTATTATGAAATTATAATAACAATGTAAATATAAAATGAATGATAAAGACAACAACATCGGCGTCATTGTAGTTTGGTACTGCACTAACTCACTTAGTTACTTGGTCGCAGATACTTCACTATCTTATGCTTAGCTTTACAATATTTGGGGTTCAGTAGATTGGATATATTTGTTACGCTGATATTTCAGTACGCTTATTTGCGTTGTGATTATTTCATGACGACAATGGTTACTTTATATTATATTCCAATAATTGATCGTCACATATTTAAACTAGTTACGAAAAGCAAATCAAATCTCGCGATATTTGAGCGTCTCTGATGATATCCTTTTGAGTCTGGGCAGCCACCTAGTGGACATAGATAACCATGCGTGCTGTGGCGGTTCGTTTGCAATCTTATGAGTTCCTCTTGTTACTTAGCATTGGCGCCATCTCTGTAACTATGTCAATGGCAACGCCCTAAAGCCGCCGATTCAGTTGATGTTTGTAATGCCGACAGTCTCGACCAATCATAGCCAGTCGTGGTGTGACGTCATTTGACTTGGAGCCAACAGGCGTCAATCTCGAGTGAACTGCTCCATTACCGTCTCCGCTGTCATTCTCTGAAGAGGCGGGCAAACTTTCACGAGTCACGACGGTTTTTTAAACGTATAATTTGCCGTCAGGCAGTGATACGTCTAAACACAAAGAGGTATTGTGATTGGCGGCCATTAACTGTGAGAAACATCAACGTTTAGCCATCATTACAGAAGAGTTGATAGGCCAATGAGAGTGGCTATGACTAGGAACTCCCGAAGGCGCACT
>JAODUO010001541.1:12500-86350 GCA_025642075.2 Ridgeia piscesae
TAGTACTGTGTTGTAGTACTGTGTGTAGTACTGTGTGTAGTACTTGCGTGTGTAGTACTGTGTACGTCTATTGTAAGAAGTATTGCGACAGTAGGCGGTCGATTTCATGATTTGATCAGAAAGTAAAAGGTCGTTATGAGCGGCGAATTGATTACATCATCATTTGGAACCAATAGTGTAGGCCTTGAACAGTTTAAGGCAGCTGTATAAGTTCACGCTTGTGTTTCCACTGACGTCAAAGTGGTTATTTTGTAAACGTTTAACTATGTTTAGTACATAACATCAAACAGGTCCTTTCTGTGTTGTCAACACTCTATAGGCATTGGGCAGACCTAAGCTCTACGAAAGGAACGAAGGAGACGAAGGAAAATTTCGTTTGATTAAGAAGACCTGAAGTCTTTTTGAATTTAATACGTGTTTGTAATTATTAAGCAAATGTTTTGTGTGTGAATTACTTACTGACACAAACACTATTATAACAATGATTAGGATTCACATATACCATCAATATTAAGTAACTTAAGCAAAACCCTAACTATTATCAGCGTAAACGTCTCTCAACGCGGGTGAATCAACTTTTATTACTAACCCCCGTAACAGCGAACAGCGGAAGCAGAGTGGTGCCAGACAGTCGTCGTACCTACGACCCAAAGGACGAGACACAGCTTTGTGAAACCATTTCTGTGGCTTATTTCATATTTCACAGCTTCAGGCGCATCTGGTGAGCTATGGGAGATTGGCTCTAAGAGGTCGGATATCGGAATTTGACTCCAAAACAGATGAAACATGGGAGGTAGATCCCAAACAAGACCTCCAGTAACAACCATGTTACTAGCCACCAAACGATCCTTTGGTTACCTGCATTCTCTGTGACTGAGATCTGAGTGATATCGAATTCTAAATGGGACTGCTCTCTGCTAAACAGTTTTTACAGTTATTCTAAATTGTATATCTATTGACAGATGTCTCTATATTGTTATTATATACGTACGTACTTACGTGCGTACATACGTACGTACGTACGTACATATACAGGTAGTCTTCAAATAGAAATTAAATTTCCTTTTCCGCAGTAAAAACTTTATTTACTTGTCCTCGTCATCCCCAGTGGGACAAAAGACAAAACGCTTTGACAATGCTCCTCCACAGGGACCTGTCCTTCGCTGCGGCCAGCGTCTCGCCCCACCTCGTCTAGTCCCGCTACGGTGTCCGTAGTCGAAACAACTATGTTATTTTAATATAGCTTTCCTGCGACTTTATTTCTGCTACAATTACCACCACCGACAGCCGTGTGCCTGTCGGTCGGACTGTGCAAGAGGCGAGTGTGGGCGAACGGACCGTACAAAAGACACACCTGTGATGTGAGTAATTTGGGCAAGGTACTGCTCACCTGAAGTGTCAAAGAAACCAATGGTTGCACGCGTCAGACTTCACCGCCGTCTCCCTGTTGTAAGCGGAAGTACTCCAAACAAACGAACGCGTCAACCATTCGGGTAGGAGGGACATAGAAAATGCACCCACTGATTTAATTTGTGTTAAGTTGTACGCCACCTACTTCGTATATGGGTATTGGTATTATACGACTTGAAGCTGAATAAAAATGCCTGTTTGCAATGTATGTTTACTGGTGTAGAGTATCTCCCGATGCAACTATTCTGAAAACGAGCCGAAGTGCAGGAAACCGAAACCGAAACCTTCTTCTCTGGAACCTTTGTCTTCAGTGTTTCATTTTTCAACAAAATTGGTTACGTGTGAAAGTGCTTGTAGGTCCAACATCGCAAAATAACGCTTTCTGACACTCGTTTCGACCCAAAAGCTATCCTTGTATACATGCTGGTGCTATATGCCTCGTTTAAAGTAACATTTCGGCATCTAGAAAACCCCGAATTTTTTTTTTTTAATTGTGGATGGTCCTGTATGATATTCATATATGGATGGCGCGTCGGTTGACGATGGAGGAAAATGTTCAAAAGATAATGCCCCAAACGGGATATCAATTGGGCAAGATCCTGCTCGTGAATCTGAAGTGTCTAGTACCAAGCGGGGCATTATCAACTATGCCTTTGCCCGATGGTCAACGACAACACGGTGACCTACGGGCTATGTCTGTGTCCAACATGTCTACGACTCTATGTACAGAAGCTTACAGAGACGGTGCTACCGCACTGGTCGCACATCACCTACAGCAGCCAGCGTGAACTGCACTCTTCACGCCAGTGCCGCCGTGATGACTCCGAACCGGTGGTCCTTAACAAGCCGACTCGACGCAACAGCTGCGTAATTTGCCCGTGCGAGCAAACAAACACCCACACATCTTTGATGGGCGCTGCTGCTGCTGCGGCGGCGGCGGGGCGCTCACATATGACAGCCTGTATATGCGGCATGACGCTTAATGACATCACGCTGCGTCTCGCAAGACCTCGACGCAGGCGGTCTCGACTCGCGAGACCATCGCCGTCAGATGTCATAAGCTCCCGCAATCGGTTCCTTGCAATCAACCGCACGGCTTCTGCCACGCGACAGCCGACTTCTCGATCCGACAAAGCGGCGTGATAACACTTCATTACAATCCATCATCTTTGACTGCCGACTCCACGATCCGACTGCCTCGAGTGATACCACTTCATTACAATCAATCATTTCCAATTGTAACCTCGTCGACCCTACATTGCCGAGGTGATACCACTTTATTACGATCAATCACCCGGCAGCCATCAATCTCCGAGAAGTGCCGTGTCTGTCGCGTATACGGATGTCGGTGGAAGTGTCTCCTGACAATTTGTGAGACCCTGTTAAAGGTAATTTAAGCAGAAGATCCAAAGCCCTATGTTGGGACACAAGGTCTACATGAATCAATGACACTGGCGTTCATTCAACTCTGTATCAACGACGGATTTCATCCACCATTAAAATGCACTTAGTAATCGATACGGATCTACCGATTCAGACCAAACACGTCAACTTCAAGGCATCGCTTTTGGGATCCGTTTTTATTTACACAACTAATGAATTCCATACTGACAAATTCCTCACGGGACATAAATCAAGTGGTCTTGATGTTTTTACCTGTGTTACGTCTCGGGTAAAACGTGATGCTACTCCGGTCAACCAAAAATAAACTCTATCAAAGGGACATGCCATACAATCGTCCACATTTTCGTGACATCGAAGAATTATACGTCGATTTGAAAAGTCTACTTAATAACTTAATCCAAACACCGCCGTCGTTGACACTGATGATCTGAAAACCAACCGTAGGGTCGGTGTCGTCGACTTGTTAGTTTCCACCAAAGAATGTGTTGGAAATAAACAACCGGCAGGAAATGCGGAGTAGGTCCCTTGGGTCAACTTCAACTAACACGAGAGACGCGGGTTCTCGACTGTTCACTGCCTTTGAAGAAGTCAGCCAGCACGGCGACGCTAATTGACGACGAGGCGCCCGGTTTACGCAATCTTTGTGCATTCATTAAAACGGAATGTACAGAATTTTTATTAACTAACCCGTGATGTTTACTATAAAACTAAAATGCTTCAGATACCTACGTATAATAGGCGTCGATACGCTGAGCAGGATTCCAGATATATATATTACAACCTTCTGATGCAATACATAACAAAACATGACCAATTGATGTATTACGTCATTTGGATATCTGAATAAAGGCATTGTATTAATGTAATGGTAACAGGAAACATAACTGCTTTATACGTGGGTAACAACTGCCTGCTCAAAATTAGCTCGAACTGTCGCTCTGCAAATACATTTGGTGGACCACTCAGCCTACCTCCAAAACACTGTTTGGGTCGCAAACGCAACTGCACTTCCTGGTTTCAGAAGACACAGAATAACTTTATTAACGGGAGACAGTTCAGGTTAAAATAAATATACACGTGCGACGGTTATCGTCTCAATCTGTTGCATAACACGTTATCACACAGCCAAAATCTAGATCGTGAATGCTGCCAATAATTTATTTCGGGTCCTAGTTACTGCTACCAAGATCGTTCTTGGTAGCAGCACACAAGCATGCTTGCTAGTATACAGTACTATACACTGAACCGTCAGGAAACATTGCAGACAAAGTACAAGTCAATACATTTTGCATAAGTGATGCCGCAAAATTTCTCGCAATTTCGAAAGGCGTAATTTATATTTCTCTTAACATCTACAGGCTTACAAAGAACGTAATACAATGGAATTTGTTTCCCTCAATTTCACGGCAATGTCGTCGCATAACCCGCCCGTGCCGTGGTCCTCGTCAAATTGACGGTGTCCCGCGACTTGCGACGTGTCATTGCGATCCGCGCCTATGAAACAGTATAGTTTTTCAAGTTATTTGCCCGGGTCGACCACACCCGATTGATCCGCGGTTGCCCCCGACCAGCCCCCAGGGCCCGGGGAGACAGACGACATAGATCAAACCGGGCGCGCGCCCAGCATTGTGATAAATTGAAGGTAACGCAATACGCGAGCCATTAATAATGGCGTCTGTGTCTTAATAAACCCTTGTCTCGCCGCGACGCCATCATCAGTCCTCAAGTTTATTCATCAAACAAAACATATTTCAGCAGCGACGACGAACTGCGGGTCCGTGCGCAGCTGTCGTTTGTCTGTCTCTGGGTCACCTCAGAAGGCTGATGACGTCGCCTTGTTGACGTACAGCCATCGTCTTCCGCAACCCCAAGTCTCTCCCTCTCTCCCTGCCCTGTTAACAGTCAACACATAAAGATGAATAAAATACAGAACGTTGGTACGAGAAAACTACGGAACGCTTAATTACGGAAGCACCGAAAACAACGTAATTACTATTTCTCACACAAAAGACAGATAACGTAATTACTATTTCTCACACAAAAGACAGATAAGATAGAACGACAGAAAGGAAGTCAGTGAAGGAACTACGTAGATAATATATCAGAAAATTTTCCTTCTGAGATAAGACTACAAGTGACTAGAAGACATATCTCTTGATTGTGTAAATACTAGTCGTTTGAATCTGAGTAAAACGAAATTGACACCGCTATCTGATGGGTGTGTTACACAGAGGACAAACATTCTCGATAAGTCGATTCCTTCCTTGTCTAGTTGATTTGTAATTTTTACTTTGGGTTGTGATCTTTTCAATCTGATTAAAGTCAACGAAGACACTGACTTCCTCTTCAAGATAAATGCAACAACTAAAAATATTTCCACCACAACTGTGCAAACTATTATTAGACATAAGCTGTTATTTGTGAAATGTTTGTTATTTATGCAAACAAACAGAATCTATGCAAACAAACACAAGTAGGACTATGCACAATTTACAATAGTACAGTGGACAGTTGTGAGTAGATCAAACCATACTTGCCTTGACAAATTTTCTAGGCCCCTATTATAGTTCTTTTCATGACTTGTACCCCTGTAATCAGAAGAAAATACACAACTTAAAAGGTATCAAACCTTTTATTGACACACAACTACACATCACCGCCAACAAACCGATTATTTGCCTGACAAACCCACTATAGCATTGCACAGCTGCAGTGAAATTGAAAATCACGTTTTCACGAAACGCAAATTTGAAAACCTCTTTAAAGTCGGATTTCAAATTAGCCTGTCACATTTGCTGCGAGGAGGAAAGGCTACATCCACACGGAACCTTTACATTGCCAGCTTTCATCAGGTCACCCCAGTCAACCCTATTAACAACCCCACATGGGGTAATTTCCTCCTGCACACCCTGCATATAGGCCAGGGCATGGCAGCACGGGCGATCAAAGCAAACTAATGCAAGATGCAACTTTCTCACACCACGTTTACAGGGTATCAATGTCAGCTTGTGTGGCGAGCTGAGACAGGCACCCTGGCCAGGGGGCAATAAACCCAGGGTGGAGTGGTGGGCCAGCTGTCAGCCTGGGATAACAAGGGTTATGAGTGTGGCAGTTGCTGCCCGTCTCTCTACACATGGGTTTTCAGCAATCCGTGGCCATGGTTAATGGACACACTAATCAGGCCTGGCTGTGAGCTGCTGCCACCTGCATGCCACAGGTTCCTGGGGACAGCTGGTCCACTGCGAGACAACTGTGAGCACACCGGGATCTGTGGTCATACACCAACAAAATATTCAAGTTGGAAACGGATACGAACAGCCTAACACAGTCAAGATCCAGTCAAATACAACAACATTCTTCCAGGAAGTGCAGACCTGATAAAAAATCCAGAGCTTCATTGAACATTGAATCTGACTGTTTCAGCCAAAGAGCACTCTGCATTAGTCTGTAATAGGATTCATAACACGCATATCATGGAACCTCACTATTGAAGTCACCCTAGGAACTGCCCTGAAGTGACCTGACTAGAGAGGTGACCACACTAATGGGGTTCATTGTTATGCTTTACTATCAGGGTAGTATTTTGGGGTTTCTAGGGTGGCTATGATTGCCAACCAGGGTGCCAGCAAGTAGCCTGAGGTTAGAGTTTTATGACAATGTGCTGCTTCAATGCACACCTAATTCACCCCAACGCTGGGATGGAAGGCCACCTAGGCAACGACAGGGCACAGCTAGGCACTAGGTGACACAACATCACCCTCTGCCTGGGGGCAACTTTAATGCACCCACTACCTTGCCAAAGAATGATAGTAAACCCTGATTCAGACACGGACATCTGCACGGACACATAAATATATGAGTTCTAAATCTTAGGATTTGTTATCTTCCCACTGAACAGAGACTGTTTGTCTTTATGGTAAAAATAATGTGTTACAATATAAACTATAACTAATATTACAGCTCACTGACTGCCCACACCTGTCTTAAAAACATTGGTTGTTGACGTGATTCAAGAGGAAACACTTTATTTACACGACAGCTTTGTGCTATCAAAGGTGAGGCCTCTCGTGGGATTACTAATGAGACAGATATGTGTATTATAATTTACGATACGTCATCGTGCAGCTGCTCCCAGAGTCACGAGTGGAGACACCTGGTGGAGAAAACACAAACCTGAATATGAAGACTAGGATCAAAGTGAAACTCACCCCTGAGATACAGGGGAAAGGTGAAGGACAACACCCCCTCATCTTCATGGCACACTTCTTGGAATTATCCGAGTTTGCTATTCATGGAGTTCTATGATAGAGCTATGATTTTTGTAAACATGGATCAGTCAAATGTTTTGAAGGTAAGTATGTTTCATTACATGTAGTTCATGCTGTACTATTTACACTAACAACAAATGGACATCCATAATGGGTCAAAAATGGAACAGCAACAAATGGACATCCTCCGTTCAACTAACTAATGGGTAAAAAATACAATAGATCAAATGGACATCCTCTGCTCAACCAACTGGAGGCTCAAAAATACAATAGCAACAAATGGACATCCTCTGCTCAGTCAACAAATGGGTCAAAACTACAGTTTAACAACAAATGAACAACCTTGAATGAGAACTGAAATGGACATAAGAGAATTTGAAGTATTTTAATATGCCTGCCTCTAGAAGCAAATGAAAAAGTGACATGCAGTGCAGGGTTCTATAGTATCCCCTGTCCAGGCTAAAACAAATATATCTTCTTGGATATTTGTCACACAGGATAAATACTTTCAGATAATATACAATATTATATTGAGTATTTGAATAATTTCAAAGGGAAGATAATTGTTAGTTTATATTACTCTTTTATATGTAAACACCCAAAGCAGCAGCCGTACATTTCCCTTCAAGAGTCATTGCTAAAATACAATCAGTTAATGTCTTAATTGGAAAAACAAAGTATCTTTGTGAAGCCATCCAGACAAGTGATTATATGGGTTTGTTGGAATTGCTCTTTGATGTTCGGCTGGTTCCCACGACCAGAACTAACAAACACAGTACGGGACAAAGTACAACCGAGGTAGTGAACTTTTGTACTTTCTGTACTGTGGATTTGTGCCAGGGGTTGTGTGCACCACTAGCACCCCTGGATAAGGTGTGGGGCGTCTAGACATTGTCTTCTCTCTGTTCCGTTCTGTTCCGTTCTGTCGCTGCCCTGCATATGCTGCCTGTGTTTTACCTGATCCTGCGTCCCAACTCTGTGAAGGTAGTGCAATATTGGGAAATTGCTTCACTCGATATACAAAACGTCCAACACTTGTCAAACCTAGCCTAGTTAATGACCGCATTCTAAGGTGTTTAAAAATACAACTTTTTCAAAACAAAAATAATTTTTTTTGGTGTACTTCCAACTCAAAATTTAAACTAACGATAACACCTTTAAGACTTTTCAGCAGCTCCGAAGGCTACTCAAGAGTAAGGGCAAGGGTTAGCATTTTCATTTACATACAGGAACACCAGTCTTTTTAGTAGAAATCACCACATGATATCTTGTTACAAGGAATAAAAAAATAATAATATCCGCTTAAACACAGACTTTGTCTTGGCGCACTATCTACTGAACTACACTTCTAACTGCTGAACAGGAACTGACACTAAACCTTGAATGGATGCTGAAGACATTCCGACAGGCCAACAACGCGTTGAACACATGACAATGTTACAACCCCCAACTTCATCGTCACGCCAACAACGAAACATCTGCACCCTTCTCAAATCTGACAACGCAGCAACAAACCCTGTCAGCAATCTCACGTCACCACTCATGTCACCTCACCACTCACACTCTTGTGTGCTGACTTCCGACAGACAGTTGTAATTGCAAACTCTGTTGATCTGTCAGCTTGTTTTAATTAGCTTGTGCAAGCAGTGACGGGGAGACAGACAGCGCCACGGGAAGTGGTTGATCGGCATGCTGGGAGGGGGTAGACTGACGCGACATCTACACTCTGTCAATAGCCACGACACACGCTTTGCCTCGTGTCCACGGCTTGACCTTACTCAGAGGGTGGCCGCCCCAACCACGGGGTGAATGACACTTGACTGACATCGATACCCACACTCCGTGATTATCCCTGTGTGCCCGATTCGCAGGGTGTACACCCAGTGCGGGGTGCCAATCCCAGGTAGACCGAGTGACACACCTGTACACCAGAGCACAATGCGGCTACAACGTTCTCAAACAGGGTGGCCATGTTGTTTGCCCCGGTCTCCTTAATTCTCTTACAGGGTTCGCATCGGACACTGGCGCCACTCGCCGTTAGACCAATATAGCCGAGCATCTCTTCCGCACGGCCGAAATAGGATCACACGATCCAAAGGCGGCGCCACTAAAATTAACCAACCAACGTGAGATGGTTCGGAGGAGTTGGAACGCTGGAGTGTAATGCCTACTGACACGATGTGTTTGTGGGGCCAGACGTCCACCAGCACCCCAGTGATCCAGTCACATGTCATACACGGTTTAAGGATGGCCAGACAAGGCCGGTAGACAGGATTATTATTTTCTTTATGCAAATAGACAATTTTTTTCTCAGAGGGATGTCTGCATGGTAATAAACAAAATGTCCACCATTCTGAGCAAATTTTGGAAACACTCCCCATTATTTACTTTATATATATATATATATATATATATATATATATATATATATATATATATATATATATATATATATATATATACACACACACACACATACATAATACATATATAATTATCATTCCTGACAACCCATGTTCAGTATACATTCTATCACACAATGACCAGAGCTTTTATAAAATGCCATGTTTTAATTTTTATTAAATCGTACAGAAAAAAATGTGTTCTTCATAAGAAAATTGGTCTATTATACTGGATTGGATGCAGTATTCAAAACTTCATATGAATAGCATAATTACCCCATGGATATCCTTTTTTCAAATGTAGAAATCTTTGATTTTTTAAAGAAAATGGCTGTCGAAGATTGCGTAATGGATATGATTACTTCATATAGACCCGTGATCCACAGACAACAGCCATTTCATGATATTTCATTGCTACCAAAGTGAACATAATTGATAGTAAACACATATAGCTATTACTATTATCTGGCAATTTTTTGCAAGGCACATTTCCATCTGGGGTATGTCTCCTTAACTGGCCACGACACCCCAGCTGGTATTGGCGGCACAACATCAAAGCCACTGCCAGATCACTGCCCTGGTACAGGGTGATGATTGGAGAAGGGGCGGACCACACAAGGCAGCCTATGACGCTGCACACCTGGTGGCCACAGCAAGCAAACCTGGCGCCACCTGGTGAATGGAGATAAAAGCTACCACTTTATCAGTTTCTGTCATTCTGGGGCAGGTTTCATAGAGCAGCGAAAATCCAAATTATATCTGCAATTATGCGGTCTACTGGTCGCAGCTAACAGTGACTAGTCGATGTAGCTTACGGTTTCATGAGACCAATTTTAACATTTGCGTTTATAAATTGACGTAGAATTGACCTAATTAGGTCGCAGTGAGAATCCCTGTATTTATGCTGTCTCTAGACACTCTTTTTTTAGCTGCTGCCTTTGCCGTTCATATAGCAAACACGAAGCTATGATAAATGTAAAGGATATCCAGTGTAAACATTAAAATAATTATGTTGAGAGTGGGCGTGTCAGGAGCATCAACGAACTATGGGCGCATCTTGTAAATATTTCAACTAGCGTACATTTATGTCTACTAAATGCATGGCACAGCTTAAGTGCAACTATGGAGCAGACCTGTGAAACGCAACTAGTGTAACTTTACGACGTTTTAGGCTTTTGACGCTAGAACGTCGTACATACACTGTATGAAACTGGCCCCAGTAGCACAGCTTGTGTTAACATCTAATGACCACTAGGTGGCGACATCTATGAGGGCATGAAAGCATGCAGCAGCTTTTCAATAATTATGAAGTTGGTGAGATTGAAGTCTAGGGCAATAAAATAGCAACATGTTTGCTGGGTTAATGGTATTAAAATCATGTATAATTTCCAGTAAGCATCTGTCTTTAAAATGGAACAGATGTTCTTTATTTAAAGATCGAAAACTTTTATGGAAATAACAGGCATAACTTGTCAGTTGGGTTGATAATTCTTATTTACAGAAACGTGTACTTCCAAAAGCAAACAATGCAAATGTCTACACGGGCTGCTGACGACAAAGGTGAAAATGTTGTCTGCAGAAACCTACCTCTTTGCCTCCCTTTTGGCGGAGTTTCTTCTCGACGGCCATCACAAGCATCTGTGACTTGTAGGCGAGATCCTTCGTCTTCTCGATGACCTGCTGGTACGGAGACTTGGCATTCGTACCCATCACAACGTGGCCCTGCAAACATAACAGATGACGTCTCAACACCAGCGACAACATCTGGATAAAGTGGACGTAACACAACTGATACTCTCTGGAGAGGAGCTAAACAGTAGCAGCATGTAATATGTCAGTAGGCTAACATATCTACCTATTTCACTGTAGCACCATTTGGTAGACAGGCCAGTGGTCAAAGGGAGTAAATCTACACGGTAAATAGCAAGTCGACTCATAACTTGGGAGGGGGAGATGTATCAGACTGCTGCCTACGTTAACAAACTAGTACACAGATGTTGCTCTCTAAACCTAACTGTACTTCTCGCAGATCCAACTTACTGTAGATTAGAAATAATTTTACCGCTACAGAACATTGCACGGTTTAGAAGGAAAGCTGCGAGTGCTGTCTCAAAACTCACCAGTTTCGAGTCGATCTTGGCATCGAGTGGGGAGTGTCGGATGAGGTCGACGATCCACCTCTCAGCGTCCTCTGGTGGCATGTTCAGTTTCTCGGCCAACATGCTGCATACACAAGACACACAATGTCATCACAATATACACTTCTTTGGCCACATGAACACACACACAAGCGTCATCTTTTAGTGCTGTTTCGAAACTACTGCTGACTGGGTTGACAAAACTGTCAACAGTCATTCGAGCCACCTGCAGCCATAGCTTCATGCAGAGACTCGTCCACCCACCCATCATTTGTTAAAAGCCACGGTGGACGGGTAGAAATTTCACTGGAACGGGGAAAAAAGAGCAAAAAAGGTCTTATAGAATTTATATTGTTATTGACACCTTGACAATGGGTGTAAATGGGTGTCACATGTATGTTTGTAGATTTTTTTCAGGTCATAAAACACATCTCAACTGGCTTGTATATACATTTGTATCTACCAAAAATATGTGTGATGGGCAAAATTGTTCTCCTGCATAAAGCGTTAGCATCTTCATCCAACCATGCTCTGACATTTTCTGCAGACTAGCAACGTAAGCCTCTGTGCTTGCAGTAGTATTGTTGTCTATAAATTCACCCCATTGTTTGGCTCCAAAATTTTTCAGGGTACAACATACAACAAATTTAAGAAAGGTGTACCATTGAAATGGTACACCTAGAAAGGTGTATCATTTCAGAAGCACTCTCATTTTATTCTTTCACCCCGAATGTGAAAGTGAAAGTGTGATCTGCCCCAGTACCTGATGCTGATGCACTGGTGGATCCTGATGAACGTCTCAAAGATGAGCAGGCGGGCGTTCTCAATGAAGTCATCTATGCAGGCGACCAGGAAGAAATCATTCACCAGCACCTGCAACAGCAGATGCCAATACGATGACTCACTGGACGTGGATTCCTGTCCCCGCTCAATGACACAATACTAGAAATCCTTTTTGTATGACACTATGTCAGTGAATGATGCTGGGTGCTGCCTGGGTTTGGAATGGGGTAGTGGGTGGGTGGGGGTCAGAAGGTTGCTGCCCATCGGCAGGGTTAAAATTCATTGACAAGGGGTTGCCAGGGTGGACAAACCTGTAGACAAGGCCAGAGAAAAAGAATTAATGACCTAGGATTGCGTTACTAGAAGTAGACATGTCTTAGACGTAATCTACTATGAAGTCCTACGATGTCAGTAAACTGTCATTCTCCATAATGCTGTGGCATATGCATCAAGCCTTAGTTTCATAAGTTTATGGCCAATACTGTTATAAAGTACATGAATGGCGGTAAAAATGAAAAAGATGAATGAAGACAACAAAACACAGTAAAACAGCCTGGAGAGTCTAGCCAGGATTGTCAGTAAGTACTCATAGCCAGGTAGCCCAGCTCTGGGCTTCGGCAGTCCACAATCTATTTTTGATATGTAAGTCACGTAAGAGACAACACAGTGTAAAGACTTATTCAGTATCAACTATTAAAATTAGTAAATGTGATTAAAAAGAGAAATATTAAGATAACTATGATATTGTGTTATATTTCATGATGAGCTAACAGTGAATGGAAGCTAGATACATGCGTTACTTCCAACCAGTGGTAAAATTCATTGTTGCTTTCGGGCTTAATATTAAATGTAAACTAATACTGTACTGTTTGCAACACCAGAACCTAAAAGTATTTATTTAGTAAATCAATCAAACACTAAGTTATGCTTGCATTTAAAGCCAGATTGATGATTACACAAATACTGCTTCTTAACTTAAACAAAAAAATTACAATGTGAAGGGGTGTAGGAACGGGAACACCCAAAGTCGCTTAAGCTGTTGTGGGTGTGGGGGGGGGGAAAGAGGTGACCTCATGTTGCCATCTATAAACCATGGCAGCCGAAAGAGGAAGATTCATAAGTTTCAAGCAGCTCTGGTTCAGATGAAAATTAACAACCCTCCATTGATCTCTTGAAATTATCATTAGTATTTACTAATTAAGCTGCTACATAGGCTATAGGAATGATGTTTGTGGTATGTGAATTGCATTGAATAAAGTTATAGTTAGAATGCAACTTAAATGTGCATTTGTTGCATGACCCCCACTTTTTGTGTCGGGCCCTTAGATTTTGAAAAGATGGGGCCCTGCTGGCTTCCACTTATTTTAGGCTAAATTCGAACCATCAAGAGTACATCAGATACATCTACAGTACTCTGAACTGATACATGCTTTATCATATCAACAGTTGACAACAAAACAAACCAGCCAGTGACATTGTTTTGTAAACTAGTTAACTTTGACAAATTTTCAATTCTAATTTAATACTTTTGAATAGTTTTCAGGTTTTTGCTGTTTGTATGTGAATGCTACACACTACAAAACGAAGCCCTGCTACGAAAAGCCATTATAAATGGTGATGGGAGGCACATTTGTGGCACATTTGTTGCAACACTGTTGCTGCAGCTTTAAACATGCTGCGGCAATAAAACTACTGTCATTAATTAGAAACTAGTTCATGTGAGCTTAAGTTAACAAAGGGTGGCCCAGATGGGACTTAGGTAGGCTCTGTTGATCCAGGTGAGCTGGATAAGTGCTGGTGGTTTGCAGGTGGACACATTTTCAGTGTTCAGATTTACGACAACTATACTTGTTTTGTACAAGGTTAGATTGACTCGGGACTGATTTTGTGGCTGTTCATTATTTCATCCTACCATTGCAACAGTTACGAAAAAACCACAGCAGTAAAGCTAAATAGATAACCTTATGTGTAGTGTCGGATAGATTGGTAACAATAAACAGATTACAATGTGTTCTTGTAGGAGTCTTGTAAACAGTTGCCCACCTTCTCACAGTCACGCAGCTTTTGTTGGGCGCCATCAAAGTCAAAGTTGACATAGAGACACTCCAGGAACTCAGTGATCGGGTCTCTGTACGTGTACGACTCCTGGAACACACAAACACATTGATTAGGACGACATACAAACACATCACATCCACTAGGACGACATGAAAACATATCACATCCACTAGGACAACACATAAACACATCACATCCACTAGGACGACATGAAAACATATCACATCCATTAGGATGACATGAAAACATCACACCCACTAGGACGCTAAGAAAACACATCACATCTACTAGGACCACACGAAAACATATCACACCCACTAGGATGACATGAAAACACATCACATCCACTAGGACGACATGAAAACATATCACACCCAGTAGGACGACATGAAAACATATCACATCCACTAGGACGACATGAAAACATATCACATCCACTAGGACGACACGAAAACACATCACATCCACTAGGACCACATGAAAACACATCACATCCACTAGGACCACACGAAAACATATCACATCCACTAGGACGACACGAAAACACATCACACCCACTAGGACAACATGAAAACACATCACATCCACTAGGACGACATGAAAACACATCACATCCACTAGGACGACATGAAAACACATCACATCCACTAGGACGACATGAAAACACATCACATCCACTAGGACGACATGAAAACACATCACATCCACTAGGACGACACGAAAACACATCACATCCACTAGGACGACATGAAAACATATCACATCCACTAGGACGACATGAAAACACATCACATCCATTAGGACCACATGAAAACATATCACACCCACTAGGACCACATGAAAACATATCACATCCACTAGGACCACATGAAAACACATCACATCCACTAGGACAACATGAAAACATATCACATCCACTAGGACATGAAAACATATCACACCCACTAGGACGACATGAAAACATATCACATCCACTAGGACCACATGAAAACATATCACATCCACTAGGACGACATGAAAACACATCACATCCACTAGGACGACATGAAAACATATCACATCCACTAGGACACAGAAAACACATCACATCCACTAGGACCACATGAAAACATATCACATCCACTAGGACCACATGAAAACAATCACATCCACTAGGACCACATGAAAACAATCACATCCACTAGGACCAATGAAAACAATCACATCCACTAGGACCACATGAAAACACATCACATCCACTAGGACCACATGAAAACAATCACATCCACTAGGACCACATGAAAACATATCACATCCACTAGGACACATGAAAACAATCACATCCACTAGGACCACATGAAAACATATCACATCCACTAGGACCAATGAAAACAATCACATCCACTAGGACCACATGAAAACACATCACATCCACTAGGACGACATGAAAACATATCACATCCACTAGGACGACATGAAAACATATCACATCCACTAGGACCACAGAAAACATATCACATCCACTAGGACCACATGAAAACATATCACATCCACTAGGACCACATGAAAACATATCACATCCACTAGGACCACATGAAAACATATCACATCCACTAGGACCACATGAAAACAATCACATCCACTAGGACCACATGAAAACACATCACATCCACTAGGACACATGAAAACAATCACATCCACTAGGACCACAAAAACAATCACATCCACTAGGACCACATGAAAACACATCACATCCACTAGGACCACATGAAAACACATCACATCCACTAGGACGACATGAAAACATATCACATCCACTAGGACGACAGAAAACATATCACACCCACTAGGACCACATGAAAACATATCACATCCACTAGGACCACATGAAAACACATCACATCCACTAGGACCACATGAAAACACATCACATCCACTAGGACCACATGAAAACATATCACATCCACTAGGACCACATGAAAACAATCACATCCACTAGGACACATGAAAACATATCACATCCACTAGGACATGAAAACAATCACATCCACTAGGACACATGAAAACATATCACATCCACTAGGACCACATGAAAACACATCACATCCACTAGGACACATGAAAACACATCACATCCACTAGGACACACTGAAAACATATCATCATCCATCTAGGACGACATGAAAACATATCACACCCACTAGGACCACATGAAAACATATCACATCCACTAGGACCACATGAAAACATATCACATCCACTAGGACCACATGAAAACACATCACATCCACTAGGACGACATGAAAACATATCACATCCACTAGGACACATGAAAACATATCACATCCACTAGGACGACATGAAAACATATCACATCCACTAGGACGACATGAAAACATATCACACCCACTAGGACGACATGAAAACATATCACATCCACTAGGACCACATGAAAACACATCACATCCACTAGGACCACATGAAAACACATCACATCCACTAGGACCACATGAAAACATATCACATCCACTAGGACCACATGAAAACACATCACATCCACTAGGACCACATGAAAACATATCACATCCACTAGGACCACATGAAAACACATCACATCCGCTAGGACCACATACAAGATACAAGAAACTTGTATCACATCTACTAGAACCATATTATACAAAACACGTCACGTCTTTAACACATAAGACTATCTTACATACCCAATACATAGCAATCACTGAGAGACTAAACGGGGGCCAGTATCAATGCTAGTCTCATCCTGGGGTCGAAGATGAAAGAACTACCTGCTGTATGATGTTGACCAGCTCCTTCAGCACATGTCGCTTCCTCTTGTTTGTGATGACGGCAGTGGTCAGGTAGCGCAGGATGTGTGGTGACATCGTCTGGATCGCATTCAGGTAGCTACAACACCACAGTCTCTGAGTGAGTCTCATCAGTACCGAGTACTACTGACACAGGCTCACCAGACTTCACTCAACTCATGTCCAGTGGACGTTGTTGTTACTTGGTAATTATTAGCAGGACGTTCATGGAAGTGGTTGTCTCCAATGTGGCAATGTTGCAACTGTGCTGAATACCTAAGATTCTGGCAACTTTTTAAATGTCACAAAACTGATTGACTTAACTCGGAATGTTGCGGGTGAGTTTGTTAAGTGAGGTCAGAATGCTGCCAGTGTGCATCTTAAGCCTACGGCCATTACCCAATCATGTCCTTGACTTTATAAGTCATTAACTTGGGCCAACTGTGGCTGACAGAGTGCATGTTTGGGAGAAGAAATAAATAGTAGAAATGCACAGCCTCATAAGAATGGGTAGTTTTCGTAACATAGCTGACTTGTTATTAGTAACTACTGGGATTTCTTGGAATAAATTTTTGATAGGGAATTTTTTGGAATTACTCTTTGACTGGGGATTTCCTGGAATTGCTCACTGATTGATGCACAAACAATTGGGACAAAGCACAATCAACTCGTAGAACTTCCAAACATTGTATAGGACATCTGGCAGGAATAATTCAGTCAACTAGCATCCCAGGCATGTGAGGAAATCTTCTGGCTCTAGTTACAAGACCATACTACTGATCTACTAAAAGTTATTCTCTGCTTATCACCAACAAGAACAGTTTCTAGAATCAGAGAGGGAGTGATTACAATACAAATGTAATAGCGTACGAGTACAATTACTATGAAGATGCCTGAGTACGAGTGAATGAATAATTTAATGCTGGATTAGTAATTTAATTTATGGTTTCTGAATCCAATATAAATTTGAGGAAATTAAGAATTTCAAATATTCTCTTTTTAAATGTCAAATACACATGATCAAAACAAAATAACACCATTTCAAATCCAGAGGGGTGTCCAATTCAAATATGTAGCATATAAGATGGGACAAACACAGAATAGTTGTGGATTTAGACAGGCTTACAGTCTATATTTACACATGGACAGGGGTTTAGTAGCTAACCGTAGTAACCGACCAGACCTAGTCATGATTCTGGATGTAAGAACCATGACCAGTCATTCACAAAATATTGACAGAGCAAACAGTACAGGTGGGACTGTGGCATGGCTTTTAAAATGATAAAGCAAGATGTCAGTAGATAATTATCTACTGCAGTGCTTCCCAGGGACTGTCACAATATCACTTTGTACTATTGTGGGTACCAGGACTACAGAAAGCAGGAGTGTCAGGAGATGTGGCTTCTCTGGGGAGGGAAATTAGACTGAATATTTTACTTAACTGAAATGCTCAACAGAAATAGAAAATTAATAGCTCAATTAATATTACATTTATTAGACTATTTCTAATACTGCCATTTCTATCTGTCTAATATATATGAAAATAAATGTAACCGTGAGTACGATTACTTTGGTAATGTACTCGAGTATAAGTACAATTACTTTGCTTTTTGGATCAACGTTCTCGAATACGACAAGTATGAGTACAGAGTACAATTACTCCATCTCTGTCCAGAATCCTAAACGAAGCTGCCATGTGAGTCACAGACGAAGCTACGACTTACGGTGGCTGGCCGAGAAACATTTCGATGATGAGGTCACGACCTTTTGGGTGGTTGAAGAAGACAAAGAGACTCCAGTGGATGAGCCATGTGCGCTGTTCCAGCAACATCAGCGGCGTCGCCATCGTCTACAAAACAACCAATCATAAGTGTCGCTTCAGTAAGTGGCTGCGACAACACTTGGGTAATGTCATGTGTGTGGGCGCTTGCAATCACTCTGTAGGTTATCATGATTATACTCAATAAAAGATTCCAATCCAACTATGTTAGATACACACAGACATCAGTTTTCCCAGAATATTTGTTAATAATGTTTACTGTTATGTAAACTTAACAACATAAGTTAAGTAAACACAGACATGCCTAACTTCCTGTACTCTACTGTCAGAAAGATAACTTGGCATGGTGCTAGGATGACCTTAGTCTTGTACTCACATTCGACTCAATGACATCCTTGAGACGGTTGAGGTCTTCAAGGGCTGCGTCCCAGTCCTGCATGAGGATCTCGGAGGCGAGTTTTCCCCACAGTGCGTACATGCCGTGTTTATTGGACGGAGGAAGCTGGAGGCAAATGACTAACAGTAACCACAAGAGAACAGGGAGTCCCAGATCGCTGTCAGTGCAAGTCGACCATCACTAAGTGGACAGGGAATGTACAAAACTAATTAATGTAGTGTTCAGATGACGTCATAGATATTGACCACTTTGCGAGGGGCTACCCTGCTTCACTCAGAATAAGGAGCATAGAACAAGTGTCTTCTGGATGTTAGTGATAAACACGCATAGCTTTATCTTGAGTACCGTTCACGTGTCGTTTTGATGGGTAAAATTCATTTCTGCATGTATCTGAGCTCAAAGTGAACTTTAGACGCATGTGTCAACTGGGAAATTTTTGGACTGGCAAAAAATGGATCCTGCAAAAACCAACAATTTCATATATTACATGGCCTTCTCAACCTCATGAGAGGGTCACGGATACTATTCCAGTCCACACAGTGATATATTCACAGCACTGATATTCTCCTGAGGTTTAATTCAGGCAAGTGTTGTGATTATAACAACAACAACACGTTTTGCATTAATTTCTCTGGTGACTAAATTATTTCATATGAAAACATCTCATCACAGCACCAGGTATACGGGCGTACTTACCAATACTCTGACAAAGTTGAGATATTCAGCCGCAGCAGAGTAATTGCCAATCTCATACTGGAACTTGGCAAACTTGTACAGTGTGTCGACCATGTCGTGTTTGAACTGCAATGAAATGACACTATGTAAACAAACACTATTTCCATATGTTATGTGTGTCAGATAAATTATGCCTTTAGTTTTGTAGATTGTTAAAGCTTAAACAGATTAATTAATTATTTAACTTGTTAATAATGTGTTTGCAAGGTGACATGTTTAATCAAGTTTTATCTAGCTAGCTGATTTTGTCTTGAGTAATGCTCCACAGCTACATATGTCATTAGCAATATAGCTGCACAATCCTAGACTGGACCATGTTTGTGTAACAGCCAAATTAACACAATTGAAAAACATTTAAAAAAGAATACAACAAATAAATTTTTCTTCTTCATCAGATCACACAAAACCTTGGAGATTCATGCAAGTGAAGTGGCAACACTTACATTGTACTTTGATTCAAGGAAGTCAAACAGCTGTTTACCATCTCTGCAATATAAATAACATTCAGTCGTTTACAATATTAACTCTTTACTGGGCAGACAGCCTTCTTATTTTACACCCTGTTTGGGCAACAATTTTAAAATGGCAGCCATCTGTGAATTACGCTGCATGTTGCTTGCATTAAAATTTGAATAACTCGACAACCGATGCATGAAAATATATGAAATTAATTGCACTGTAACTGGAATGATTGTGTGAATAAAATGTGTTATTAAAATTTATGTGTTGCAATCAATTACATTTCAAATCTTGAAGCAAACTTTAACAATTATGATGACAAACTAAATAAGCAACTTCATCATGCTACATATTAAAAAAAATTAGAACACACAACAGTGATCCTGTGGAACTAATGTAGCCATGTATGTTAGTTTTATCCTAGTGAAACATTTTATCAAATTTTGATGGTTAGTTTTCAAATTATAATTGCTTTTGTAAACAACGGCAATGCGACGGTAGACAAAAATCATGCCATAATTTACAAACTGACAATCGTTTACCAATCATATTGCCGAACAGAATGTTCTTTTGTAATGTAAAATCAACACTCGAATAATGAAGGATAGCAGACTCCTTTCACAAATAGATACTCCCTTATCAGAAGCAATGTGACAATAGTGCATATTAATAAAATACCCTAAAATAAATAAACCAAATGAAGTACAGACGGTGATCCGATCAACAAAATGGCTGCATATCGGCAAAATGAACATGCCGCCGATGGGTCATCTTCTTTATATCTCAACAACGAAAAGTCGCACAAACAACGATAATGGACGATAACAGGGTCTCCGTGATCGCTGTCGACATTATTCACGTTGCAAACATCGATATCCGACTCGAAATCGTCGAGAAATTATCTCAGTAATATCCACCAAATGCCGCACGATGTCGGAGGTTAACTAGACGAATGCACTTCAATATCCTTCCAAATAAACTCACTTAATTTGCAAACAAAAACAATTTTTCACAAGATGGCAACAGCACATGTTTCCGTGACCTACATAGAGCTTAGATCAGCAGTTTGAGCTGGCTGGTTAATGTAAAAGAAGGATGTGATCGCGGTAAATGAAAGGCCCATGAACTGTGAGTTTACTGGGCGGTTTTGGACGGTTGGGCGTACGAGGGGTTAGGAGGTTTTGGACGGTCTGCGCAGTAAAGAGTTAACACACAGCAAACCAGATATTACTAAACTATGCCTTAACATTTACCTTTCATGAAATGCAAGTTTGAACTACACAGTGTATTTTACCTGATAGCGAGTCAACAATATACCAAACTTATTATAAATCAAATCTGAATCTTGGTGGGATAACAGTTCCCAATCTCAAACAATTCTTGCTGGATTCGCAGCATTAGAAACATTTATCATGAATCACTTTCATTTCGTCATTGTCGTGGGACTTATTCTCCAGATGATTCTGAGCAAATTGCAATACATGTCATGCTATGATTTTTTATTTTTAAGATATTCTAATCCAATATATCTTATGCTCTGAAGGTAAAGCACAGAAGCGCACTTTTTTTGAAAATAATGCACATTGTGGTTTGTCCTGAAATACTTCATTAAAATGTTGATCTGCGGGGGTGGAGACTCAGCAATGGGGTGTTCCTATAGACTGTGTGAGTGCGATGGTGATTGCTCACCTTGCTGTCTCGATCATGTTGCGTACTTCGACCTCCTCAAAGATTTTTGTGATCTCATCTGTTTGCATCTGCAGCTTTTTCAGTTCCGCCACAACTTCTGACCTCTTGTTCCGCAACACTGCACAACAAGGATTTAGAATAAAACCTCATTACAAATAAGGGATCAGTATTCAATAAATAACAAATGACATGGTTTTGTTTAAAAGAACTAAATTGGCCAATAATAGCTGACTGATGAGAATGGCTTTCACGCAAGTCTTTCGCGTGCTAAAATATACACTTTTTATTTTATTTATTCAAAAATGGCATAAATTATAGCTAGAGCCTGGTTGAGAGGAAAGATTAGCAGAAAAAAATAGAGATGAGTTGTGGAGATCTGTGGGATCACTGACGAAGAGAAAACAAATCAAAGGCCAACATTGACACCAGCTTCACCCAGTCAACGAGGATACAGAGAAGAGATTATTCCTACTTGCTGTGGGACATTCCTACCTGCTGGCACTTCCTGGTCGGGGTAGAGGGTTCGGTGCACATCCATGGCAAAGTCAACCATGTTTGTGTTGCTGAGCAGGTCCAGTTTCCCCTTCAGCATCTCTTGCTCATCATATATCTAACAACCAGAAGGTGATTATATAACACCCACATTATATCAAAAATAAAAAATCTGCGTTAACGTCTTTTTTAAAGCCTCAATCTTGCGCTTGAGATGATACTTGGCGAGGTACATCCGAAAAAAATTCTAATCTCATTGCAATTATACAAGATAGTGTTTATTATGAAGCTAACTCTTTGATTTTTTTGGATATCTTTATTATTTCCGACATAATTCCACTTTTCTCTCAGAAAAAGTGCAGTTTTATATTGAATTCAGTCTATTTCTTGTAACCAGGAAGCTGGAGGACTGTGTTTGAAACTATATAATTGTATCTAATGAAGATACTGGTGTGAAGTAAAAAGTTATGCGATACAAAAACATGTTACTATTATTTGACCTTGACCTAATTAATTGACCTTTGTTACATATATGACCTATTTTTAGATTTATGCCATAAATTTTAGTGTAATTAATGAACCCTGCGACCGGCCAGGGCCGATTAATCGGCCTGAGACACCTTCCTGCATAAAAACATTTTTAGTGTGCGTAATCAGTAACTGACCCGCGCACATTTGGTATCATCGGATCGCTGACAGATTTGTCAAGATGGTGTATATTTATTCATGAGCAGATTGAATGACAGCTAGCTACACGCGGGCGGACAAAACATGTGACAAAGTTGATGCCCATATTTGGGTTGTTTACTACGCCTTCCGTGACGAATTTACGCATCCATTCATAAAGGTCCGACCCCCACATACGTGGCACCAATAGAGTTGTTTTCTTGCCCAATCTGGGAAAAATAAACATGCGGGTGGGGCTGGTCCAGCGAATCAGAACCAAGCTTTCAAACACCGCATCATCTTCTCACCGGAACAGAAGTAAACAACAAGATGGTGGACGTTCGTGTCGAAGAACTTTCTCGATTCAAATGTTTACTTCGGATTATCTAAAGTTTATCTATGTTTAGACAAAACAACTGACAGTATTCAAGAATATGACTATTACACCAATCGAAATACTTAGAATGACCTTGGATGCTTTTTGGTCTGAAAAATCAACCATTTGTCAGCGCAACATTCCACCGCTCGTGCTGCGGGTTTGTACCAGAGGCGAATGTAGCAGTGATCGGGTGGCATAAAATGGCCTACCTTGATGTTGAAAAAATCATAAAAATTCAAGTTCTCAAAGGATTTGATTCATTTTTATGTTATTTGGCAGCTAAAACATATGGCTACATTTCTCTCGCAGGAAATTTGCCTGTTTTTATAATTATTTGCGAGCAGGATAGTGTGTATGTTTTTTTCCCATATTTTTTTGGATGACGTTCAGCTAATAATATCACCATGTTTATCTGACATAATAGAGATAGTATAATTTTATTATTGATAGAGTTCATTTGGCAGTAAACTAATGCCTCATTCATATTTACAGAGGATTTTCGCTGGCCGGTCACAGGGTTAAAAATGTTTTCTATACCACATTATTAAATCAGTAATTTTAATTACTTAATTAGTTTACCCATATTTAACATTTCACCGATTTACCAGGATTAATTACATAAAGACATCTTGGTCACAAATTTTGGAATGGAAATGACCGTGAGATTTCAATATGCCACCTAGCGGATTATGATGTATCTAACTTGGCAATGCTGATATATACACGAACATGTATGCCCTATTTACTTATTGGCCGTGTATGTCACAGACCCATAACAAGTCATGCCATAGGCATCTACTGAAATATTTATATTTTGATATTAATTAGTTTACTAATACATCTGGAAATGCACAACACATTCATACATGTATCGATCCATGACCATGTTTTCATAGAATAACGTAGACATTATTCTTTTCTACAAGTTCGCTTGGGAATAATATCCATAAATTAAACCGTTCCATCGTTTTTCAATTATAATACGGCCTAACACGGTACCCGTGGTCCGGTCGCGAGCCAGGGCCGGCCTCTGCGAATCTGTCACGTGTGCGCCTCAACAACAATATTTCTCATGTAATATACAAATTACTCAAACACATTTACGCTGTTATAGGCAAGTATTGAAGACCACGAGTTTGTGTTTATTACCTCTTTAACAGATAAGAATTCTAACAAAGGAAAGACCAAATGACGGTCTAAATATTCGCCCATCTGTGATGTTAGATCAAACTCCGCCATTTTGCTTTTTGTCGTCTGTAAGTGCGGTACTGAAAAAAACCTATTTTGCAATGAAGCATTTGCACTTTTATCAATATAATAACAAAACATAATTTTTGGGCAAAAGGTAAACAATAGCATAATCAGCGTTATTAAATACTTTTGTAAAACAAATGATTAGTGACTAAACAAATCAACCAATAAACAGCAGATATTCCAGGCACTTTAGTACCTTTAATCATTTCCACTTTTACATGCCATCTACCGAAGGTTTTATGATATTGTGGAACTTGTTTATGATGCATATTTAATAGAAGTGGGCGTGCAAGTTTTGTCTACTTATATGTGTTTTCTATTGAGCTTTGTAGTAGTCATGTTTAAAAAAATCTGAAATTGTCAATAGCCCTAGTAAACGGCAATTGACAAAATACTGACCTACAAAAGGAAGGCAATAATAATATCGCCATCTAATCTTGTAAACAAGTTCCGAAATCACTACGCTAACATACTGTTTGATATATTGTATTAATAACACGAATTGTAAAATAATTACCACGTATTTAATGTATATTTTTGTGAATTCCATCTAACAGATACATAACAAAATGACAAGGAAATACAGAAAAAGAGCACTATATTAGGTAGCTCACGAATACCGTATATGGTTTCAAATGACGTGCGGGAAACATTAGGACAAAAATGTTATGCCTATCATTGTTTTTGTAGTATGGTTCCTTTCAAAATTTGTTCCTTCTGAATTAGCTAACATACATTCTACCTTTCTCAGATATGAATAAATGAAAAACAGTGCAGCATGACTACGGAGGAGAGACAAACTTCCCAGAGCAGCACAGATGAAAATACGGCAGGTAAATATCAACAACCGTGTACCGACACTGTCACTGACACTGGTAACAGAATGCTGCGTCCATAGAGCTAGGGTATGGCTAAGCGTAGCCTTAGACTCATTATTATGATAGACATAGGTCATAGCTATGATGATGATGTTAACACATAAATGCGAAAATAACAAACAATAGATTTAAGACATATGTGACTTGGGATATAAAGTCATAGGTCGCACCAGCCCAGGCTAATTCGACAAAACCTTTGGCTTTGCGCAGCCATGGGCCATAGGCATAGCCTTAGCCTCAGAAACAACTCGCAAATTATGACAGCTACTAGCTAGCATACTTGTCACATAGTGTCATAGAATATTTAGTTATTGCACAATAGTCGGTTAAATAATCATGCACGACATCTGTGCAGTCATCTATGGCAGCTACCCATAGCTCAGCAATTACAATAACATCGACATTGTGAAATTATTGGTCATTGACACTACCAATAATAAATTTGGGAAGTAATTTTTAAGAAGCATAAATGACAAGTTTTTTACACAGGCCTTACTAAAGTTTAACTTTTTTCCATTTATGTTTAGTCGGTTTGTTTTAAATAATTTATGTCATCTGTAATGTGTATTTATTTGTGTGATTTTTGCAGTGAACGATGAGGCATCCAGTGACACAGATGGTGTGCCTGACTGTGCTATCTGTCTGCAACAATGCCTGCATCCGGTGCAACTGCCGTGTGGACATATCTTCTGCTTCCTGTGTGTGAAGGGCACGGCGAGCCGTAGTCAACGGTGCGCCTTGTGTCGTCGTGACATCCCACCGGGTTATGTGTTTAACCCACACCTACTGTGTGAAGCTGACCTGGCATCGACATCGGCATTTGAGGATGGCTACCAGTGGTTCTATGAGGGGGTCAACGGCTGGTGGCAGTATGACCCGCGCACCAGCATCGAACTTGAGCAGTCTTACAAGAATGACCAGCCTTGGATCGAGGTCCTCATTGCTGGCTTCCTCTATGTGATTGATTTCAAGAACATGGTTCAGATGCGCCGGGCGAATCCGACCCGACGACGGCGTATCAAACGTGACATCGTGACGATCGCGGACAAAAAAGGCATCGCAGGAATCAGGGTAGCGCCACCTGTTCAGCAGCAGTCCAGCAGAGAGACCGGCGATGGGACAGACATGCCAGCATCAACTTTGGCGGCTGCCGGTAATGCTGCGGTGACACTAGGTGGAGCTGTTAGGCAACCGAGGCGACGTATGGCCCGTGGCAATGGCGGATCGTTGACACCTGCAGTGGCAAGCGCCACCACACGTGATGGCCAGCAGACCAGGACAGCATTGTTGACGGCCGGTGGTGTCCCAGTTATGCCACCAGGTGGAGCTGTTAGACAACAGAGGCCAAACGTGTCTCTTGGCAGTGACGGATCGACAATACCTACGGGATCGAACTCTGATCGGAATGACGGTCGACAGACCAGAGCCAGCTCTGCAAGACAGTTCAGGTCACTTGCAGGTCGTGATGCGGATGGATATTCATCATTGTCTGCGACTCTGAATGCTGTTCCAAGTGATGGGCGACAGACGAGAAGCAGCTCAAGTAGGCAGCTCAGGTCACATTCCACTCATGATTTGGACGGGTCTCCGTTGTCTGCAACTTCAGACAGTACTAGCAACAGTCAACAGGCCAGAGCCACACCCACAGGGGCTGCATCAGTGCCACCAGGAGGCACTGCTAGGCAACCTCGATCATATGTGATTCGTAATGTTGATGGATCTCCATCGCCTGCAGCTCCAAACAATACACCTGGTGATGGCCACCAATCCAGAGTTGCACCTACAGGTGCTATGTCAGTGACACCAGATGCAGTTGCTAGACAACCATGGTCAAATGCAACTCGCAATATTGATGGAGGTCCGAACGCTAGCTCTAGTGATGATTATCTGCAGCAGACGAGAGCCGCACCCACAGGTGCCACTACAGATGGAGCCACTATACAGCTGCGGTCAAATACGGCTCGTGATATTGATGGATCTATGTTGCCAGTAGATCACGATGCCACCCCTAGTGACGGTCAACAGGCCCGAGCCTCCCCCACAGGCACTAGTTCCATAACACCAAATGGAGCTACTGCGCAGTTGTGGTCAAATATGACTCGTGATATTGACGGATCTCCATTGCCTATAGCACCAAACACTTCTCCAGCGGATGGTCAGTGGGCCAATGCTACGGTCACCCAGCGCGACATACGTACAACTTCTCTGAGTCAGCGTGATTCTACCGATCTCAATGCTCTAGTTGAGGATCTCTCAGACTTGGAAATAGGAGACAGTGACGAGGATGACCTTGCAGTGAGAGAAGTCTTGGGGGAAGAAAGCGAGTGAGAAACCTGCGGTGTAGCAAAGTTCAGCACTAACAAAAGACTTGCTATGAAAATGTTTGACGTGGTACAGCTTCACATCACAGTGTGCACAGTGCATGTAGCACAATGTAACACAGTCTGACTTGAAGGCGGTGTTCTCTGGACCAGTGTTTTTAAGCAATGTAAATATCCAGATCAATTTCTTCAACAAATTTCTGCCATGGGATTGGACTTTTTGTTCCCAATTGTTTGAAGAAAAAAGCTTGATTAATATTAATAGGGTATATGCTTTTAAGGAGTGGTGTCGAAATGCTAGGTTATGTTTATACAGACAATATATACAGAGATTTTGACCGATTGGTTTTGTCACATCTTACTACTATACCTGATACCACATTGGGAGACAGATCAAACCCAAAATATGCATTGAAAACTATTGCAAGTTTGTACATCCATTGGTTGATCTCAACATTATGTAAGATGTTAATCTGGTTGTGTTGTAAATTTATCATGCAGTATAGCATATTCTGTACAATGGAGCCTTATTAATTCAGGCCTGGTGTGTTTTATTGAGAATAATAAGGATGTGAGGTCTCCAATGAACCTTTTTAAAGATCGTTGACCTGTTGGTCATTCATGTGAGCAAAGATGGTCCTTCAAGCCATCTAAAAATGGATGCCTAACATGTAGAGGTTCGGATATTCTATTGTATGTTATGTTGAAAATCTGGCTCCAAAGGTTTTTATGTGACAAATTATAAGCAATTTTTTTAAGGTGTATGCAGGGATGTTTGCCCTACGAGATGTCATGCCACCCTGGCGATGTAAGGCACATTATGCTGCTGTTATCAACATCGTTGGCAACATGGTGTGTGATGGGGGACATCACTTCACATAATCTTGATTGTGATGTAGGCAAGCTGCCACCGACTACCGGTAGTGAGAATTGCAATGTATAGTGCCCAGGACTGACTGGAATGCAGGGAACATGTGTATTGTATAAAACGACGGCTTGTGTTAAATTGTGTGCTGGCAGTAAGAGGTCATGTGACATTTTGTTACTATGTAATTATAAAGGACACTATTTTAGTAGATCTCCAACTATACTAAAAAGTAAGACTCACTTTCAGGAATTTATTTGGGTTGTGATAACATTGACACTTGCAGCATTCAGGGGGTGATATTTTACAGGGGAACATGACATTACTGAAGTTGTAACATGTAGTGCATTACAGAGTGGCATCTTTAGCACTATGATTGGCTGCAGGTAACCCTCATGTGTTTTCTCTATTGATACCACAATCAGGTCCTAAAATTATTGAAACATTTGGAGAATTGTTTGCCATTTTCTAATGGAAATGGGACACGTCTGTCATAATTATTCAATACCATAATACTTTCCAAACTGCCTGTCTGTTATGCATTTCAGGTAATGGTCACGGGAATAAATTTGTTTCCTTCCTACATATAATTAGACAAAATGTATAGCTTTTGGTGTGTGTGAGTGAGCAAGTGAGTGAGTGAGTGCACGTACAGCTGACTGAACTAAAAAATTTACTTGTATATTATTAATGATTAAACATTGAACAATCTCATGTTATAGTTTTTATTTTCAGTAAGCTACACCAGAAATATATTCAAATGAGATTTAACACAACATGTAAGGCAGTATGGTGTTTGAATACATGTAGTAACATTATTCAGATCTGTGTATGAGAATGAGACGACCCCAGTATAGTTAGTGCATTGTATGATATTTGAAGGATCACAATACATCGTCATAACATTTGCTACTCCCTGGAAGCCTTACAACTGAGATACACCAATACAAGTCACCTTCTTGATCTTAAAACACGACATCATTGTATGGTAAACGTCTTAAATTAACAGTGACTACATCATTTGGTCAGGTACAGTTCACATGGTTTATCCATTATTGGAACATGCTGTGTATAAAGGACACAGCTCCCTGTGTATAAAGGACACAGCTCAATTATTCCAGAGCATCTCATCACAACATGGAATATTTTAATATTGGCTGTACACATTTTATAGCACAAAATACTACAGATCTATGCTAAGATATTAATTATAAATATCACTGATCTTTAATAAATAGTGACATACAATAGTTGTATACTGTATATAGATGTTTTTGCCATGAGAAAAATGTACATTTGAAATTGAAAATCAACAAGTTTTCTACTCTCCAACACTGGGAAAAATATATGAAACCCAGAATGAGTTTGGAATGTTAAATTTCATTTTCACACGTAGTAGTAGTAGTAGTAGTAGTAGTAGTAGTAGCACTTGTCATTGTATAAGCTAAGTATATATAGTTCACATGAATGTTGATCAAATCAGGACAAAATTTCACTGCTGTGGAAAGATGTTAAATACAGTGTATTGGAGACGTTGAGGCTCACCAGCCCCCCACTTAAAGCTCATGAAAAACCTCCAACTGCATCCCTCAGGACTTAAAAAAACTCTAGATGCACCACCTGCCTGTTGTATAAACTTGTATCAAAACCGAGATTGTTGTTCTCTGCAAAAAAAGAGCAGCACTCAACAGGGGTAAACTCTACTGATCTTTCCACCAGTACCGGGATTTATCACAAAGTATCTACTAAAACACAACTATATTCTGTAAACTGCCATCTCATAGTAATTTCAATTCTAAAACCAACCATCAAACCATAATGGTTTTACTCAGACCAGGGAGTGTGTCCCACCTGAAGTGACATTTGGTTTACACCTGTAGGACTGACTAGTTCACTGTATAAGGTTCTAACTAGCGCTCACCTTTGGCAAAATTGGCATAACATAGATATTTTCACCCAAACATGACCTGACTGCAGCTGACACTGGTTACAATCATCCTGTGATGTCAGTGTAATTGATATTTGACTGTCATGTGACAATCACAAATGTCGTCACATGGCTACTGAGACCAATGCAGTACGCTTGATATAGACACTGTGAGGACACTGAAAGCTCCATCAAACCAACAGTATTATAGAGACAACTACTTCATAATAACATCTGCTTAAGACATGCCACATTACCCAGGTATACTGATTTTTCTGTAAACAATGAGATATATTGTATTTTGGCTGAAATGTTTACCTCGTGACTGTTTAAAAATAAACATTGCGATAAATTGTGCATTTTCTTCATATCATTATGATAGTGTAAATTTAAATGACAAACTTATCAGTGGAAATGGTTTACTCCTTCCACAATTGGGCAGATTTCTGACATAATGCAAGATGTACGGTAGATATTTTTAGTTGCCCGGGACGACATTTGTTTGGAACAGGAACGCTACAAACTGGTAATAAAAAAGGTAATGCAGATTGATATGATGGCAATCAACTGGAATGGGAATGCTACCAACTGGTAAATAAGAAGATACAAATTTCTAGGATATTATCAGTGAGTAAAAATACAGATTTCTACCAACAAAGCTTGGCATGTCCTTTACAGAGTGTGTTATGCTGACTCCAGTACACTCTGTAGTATCACCATCTATGTCATCAATCTGTACAGTTCACCAGATATAAATACAGTAAAGTTACATTCTTCATCAACAATGCATTGAAGACAGTGAATAAAATGACAAGCGTGTATAACTGCACATACCGGCAATATAGACGTAAACAAATGTGTAACAAATATAACAAATGTTTGGCACAAAGGTTATAGTTGAGCAGTTGCTTGTAATACTGCATCTTACTGGCACTCAGCGACTAAACAATGATCTTTGACAACTACAATGCATACTGTTAAACACAACTTTGGTCAGACGTATCCTGGTCTTTGCATACCACATTTTAAGTCAACAAACGTGCAAGTGATCATGAATAAACGTGAACGCATTTGGGCTTTTTAAAGCACACATTTTGGCGTGATTTCTGAATGTTGGTGCATAACAAAAATAGAACCGTTCACACCGTACTAAGTTGTACACAACGACAGTTCGATGTAAGAAAACCACACATTATAGTTAGAGTGATGTACATATGCTGGATTTCATGGCGAAACACGATAAATACATTTTATCTTTTTTTTACAACCGACTTCTGTTCTTACTACTCAGAACATGACTGAAACCTTATATATGACATTGCATCATGATGACTATACAATATCAGCAACTGATAGCTGGAGCAATTTTTTGCACTTTTAAATTAATTTATAAATGTTTTGCATTGGAACTGTTCAGACGTTCCCAACATAGTTCATGCACTGAGTCTACACTGAGATTGCATCCATTTGTGTGGCTGTTGTCACCCGCCTGAAACCGTGCATAATAATATGAACAATCTACTAGATCTAAACTTGTAAAACAGCAACTATAATAACAGGATAAAACAAAAAATCATAAGAACTTGGTAAAAACTTGGAAATTGTAAACATTTGCCCACATGCCGGTTGCACCAAAACTGGTTCAGCCTCACTCTATCAGACAGCACAGGTATAAAGCACCTACTGACACATCCTGTGATCTCCTTATCGGAGTCATAAAATGTGGATGTTGCAACTGATTCTCAGACTTTCTGCAGGCCATTATCACTGGTTCAAATAAAGCTGTACAATTCGTGCAAATGAGACTAAACAAGCTACTGGAAATTCAAGATGTCATAACTACAATTTGTGCAAAACTTATTATGCGCGTAAGTATTCATCCACATAAAATTGATAGGTGTCTGAACACACGTACATAAATATGTTTAGATATTTAAGTGTCCGAGAACGTTGCAAATGAATATTCAGGTAATCAAGCATTGTAAACCTGATGTAATTTTACACCACGTGATGTAAAGCAAAACTGTAATTGCCACTCTACTATGATGCACATTTATGTGTTCAAAAAGCCTGAAGTCTTGGTGGTTTAAAGTTGTCCTGATGGGACAAGTACAGCTGTAGTGGGCTAGCCACCCATGGTCCCATCTCCACCTACGATGCCTCTAACCAGAGGTATGTGGTAGTAGGAATACTAATATGATAGTACTGGGCTGAACAGTATTACAGTACCAGTAAACCAATTACTATAGAAACTACTGTGCTATAATAATAATATAATAGGTGATAGCTAGTGTAGCTGTTTCTAATGTAAACAATTGCTAAGTTTGTTTTGTTGTTGCAATTTATAATTGATTACAGTTGAGAATGGTTTATATTACCACCTCCAGATGCATAACACAGAAATGATGCCCTCTGTTTCCTGTTTAAGCCTAAGGTGTTGTTGGCCCCTTTACTCTACTATAAGAGAACACACCAGTCGGCAAATACGAGTAATTTGGAATACAGTGTTTACAAAATTTTTAAGTGAGATAGAAACATCCTGTCTTGCAGACAAATACCGTGCAGGTGGCAGACTCGCATCTGCCGTCACAAAGAAGACTAGTTTTGAGCACAGGTCCATGGTGTAATCCCTACATAGCGTTATCAAGTAGCAAACAACACCACCAAGATCCAGCCGACAATGGTGGAGAAGAGGGAGGCTTGCCAGTAGAAGGCACGGCCATAGTGGGTCATGAGCAGGGGGAGGTTGAAGAGACACCAGAAGAGAAAGACGGGCAGTGTCTGTGAGAGCCTCAGTGGGCAGTACTTCCTAGCGTCAGCCAGAGTCTCGCTCACAGCTTCGTCATCCGAGTAGAACCGCTCCATCATCCTGGCACGTACAACAAACAATTCGCTTTCATAATTTTGTTTCAAACAAACATGCACAAAAGTAAGTGACATATAAGAATGAACAATAACCAAAGTCTCATTTGGAAACTGCATAGCAGCACAATTGAGCAGTAACAGAACCTTTTTGGGCAAGTTTTTTCACTCTACATTGCTCCGGCCGCTTAACTGTATGAATGAGTACCTGGTTATAGACAGTGGTGGGTATTTGTGTACGAACAGTATTTGTGCATTAATTGCAGCATCGCTGGATGCTTCACAGAGAAGTTGAGACGGTGTTCAATTGCACAGGTCTGTCAGGAAATAAAGCATAAAGCGCTTTGAGCAATCCTGAGAATTGAATACTGTGTTGTATAAGAACTTACCCTTATTTGCTTTTAAAATGCAAATCGTATGTGTTTATTTAGGATTGTTTTCTTATCCCCATATCTGAATTATCTCAGTTTTGCGTTTATTTAGGATTGTTTTCTTATCCCCATATCTGAATTATCTCAGTTTTGCGTTTATTTAGGATTGTTTTCTTATCCCCATATCTGAATTATCTCAGTTTTGACAACGACACTGTACATATATAGATTACTAAATTGGCCTCCAGATGTTAAGACGTACTTGTCTTTCTGCTTGTATCTCTCAATGAGCCAGTCTCCCAGTGCCTCGTCTGTCTCTGGTACATCTTTTATGTCAATTCGCGTCACGTGGATGTGAAGCTTCCAGTTGCATTTCAGGAATTCTGCAGCCCAAAACAAATGGTAACAAAGAACAAATACAATCCAACAGCAACTCTGAGACAGCATACAGCAGGAGATGTCTTGGATGACCACCCCTGTGCACTGCAGGGTCTCTTGAGGGGTCTCTCAGGACAGGTGTTTACTTGAGACAGGTGGCCTACAGAGGCAGGTGGTCTCTTGAGACAGGTGGTCTCTTAATTTCAGATGGTCTCTTAAAACAGATGGTCTAACAAAGTTTCAAGAGTGGTGGTCTTTCAAGTGGTCTCTCAAGACAAGTCATCTCTCGAGACAGGTGGCCTCATGAGACAGGGTCTTTCAAGAGAGGTTGTATTTTAAAAGACAGGCAATCTCCCAGGCCGCTTCAGATATATAAGAATAATGTCCAATATAAGAATAAGGTTCACAGTACACCACATTCAACACTACAACAGATACAGTAATTTATAAAACTGAAGCTGTTGGTGTGTTTTGGTCATTTATAACAGGTAAAATTGGCAATCGCAAGACGATGTCGTCACTTGTCATGCCTGGCTGATAGTCACTCACTGCATATGCAGTATTGTTACAAAACAAACTGTGATTCTATGAGTTTGTAATTAAAAATTATATATATTTGAATATATATATATGAATCATAGTCACAGCTTAGTCTCTTCACCATAAATTATCCCCTAATTGGCATTTTATCATGTTATTCCTATGAAAAGACCAGAAACACAGACAATTGACAAAAACACAGGACACGAGCAGGTAACTGGCCCACCTACTAAACCAGGCGCTACAAGTCTCTGTTTGGTTGTCAAGTCTTTGGTGTTGCTGAACGCCACGGTGACATCATAGATGGCGTCCGTGTTTGCCCGCAATCTGCGCAGGGTCAACTGCAGGCCTCGCAGTCGGGGAGTCAACAGATGTTGTAAGACTGGAAGATCTGTAAGATGTAAGTTACTCAGTCAGTGGGGATCATGTAGTTTGGTATTTAACTTAGGGAAATCTGCTCAGTCATGTTAGGAAACTATTGGTGGCTCAACACAATGGGGAGGGGGAGGGAGAGGGGGAGGGGGAGAGGGAGAGGGAGACGGAGAGACGGAGAGACGGAGAGACGGAGAGACGGAGAGACGGAGACAAGGAGACAAGGAGAAAGTACGGAGTGAAATCTCAAAAGGACATGAAGGGACATGCTAAATTGGGAGAGAATGGTGGGAGACGAGGACAGATGGAAGAGTATTGTGGGGAGAACAGAACAGACCAAGTGACATGGACTCGTCTGGCAAAGGATCAAGGAAAAGTTATTATATATACTACAAATACCATGTTTCTTTGCAAACTCCTGGCTGCATTCAATGACACTTTGGTTGAGAGGATTGTATCGTGTCCCTTCAGGGAAGAGAACCATCCAAAACTGAAACATCCAAATCCAGTTACAAATTGTAGTCTAATTGAAAACATTGAACTATTGTGACTCCCAGGATACTGTTTTAACATAAATATAATCTGACATTTCAGACATTACAAAATTTAGCACTGAATGGGTTAAATTGTATCTGCTGTCAGTTTAATAAAACACATATACACCGGTATATATGTTTAAATGGTTGAAATAACTGACCTTGGGCATTATATCAGGTAAATTCTCAAAGCTAGATGCCAGACCTATCAAATTTATCAGTTGTTGATTTTTTAAAGAAATCATGGAAAGTTTGGTCAGACGTATCCTGGTCTTTGCATACCACATTTTAAGTCAACAAACGTGCAAGTGATCATGAATAAACGTGAACGCATTTGGGCTTTTTAAAGCACACATTTTGGCGAGATTTCTGAATGTTGGTGCACAACAAAAACAGAACCGTTCACATCATACTAAGTTGTACACAACGACAGTTCGATGTAAGAAAACCACACATTATAGTTAGAGTGATGTACATATGCTGGATTTCATGGCGAAACACGATAAATACATTTTATCTTTTTTTTACAACCGACTTCTGTTCTTCGTACTCAGAACATGACTGAAACCTTATATATGACATTGCATCATGATGACTATACAATATCTTTATCTCATCACAGAAACATGTGCATAATACCCTTGTACAATCATGTCACAATTCTAGTTCTGACAACAAGTATCTATGGTATACAGTAGTCCCCCTCTTATACAGCCAACCCTTCAGCAAATCCAAAGTGGCTGAATAAGGCGGGTGGGCTCTGGTGAGGGGACCCATCGATGAATGCCCCCTTTTCATGGCACACTGGCTGGTCCCTTACAAGTGCACATGTACGTTATCAACATTTGAGACATCTAACATTGCAAGCTGTGTGGCGTTTTGCTGAGAACGACAAGTACGTATGGTAGGCTTCTTAATTTTTTATTAAAAATAATTTTACTAAAAATTGCAGTTTCGACTGCTGATTGGCCGCTGAAGGAGTACATATTTGATGCAACCCTGGCCATTGGCTGCATTAGCCTGGTGTCTGCTGGGTAGTTTGTATTAGAAAATGCTAATGCAATGAAAATGTGGCTGCATAATCCAGGTGGCCATTGTGAGGGGGCCGTATATAAGAGGGACTAAGTGTGTATACAGAATTATATAATAGTTTATTTAAAGACACTGCACAAACAAGCTAACTCGTTAAAGTGGATAACAGGGTGACTTGCTTTTTCACAGTCTAACTGAAATCAGACGAATATCTTATGATGAGATGTGCCACATACCGGGATGTCGTGTTTGACGAGTTTATGTAGTTGTTTCTCGGCCTGCTCAAGTTTGAATTTCTTTCCTCGCTTCACATATATGCAGTTGTGCTGCAAACACAACACAACACAACACACCCATATCAGTGTGAACTCAGGTTCTTTCACAGTACATTACAGGCTTCAGCAGCACAGTGTGAGCAAGTTAAACAAAGCATAACATCATGCCTTTGTAAAGCTGGTCTATACCTCAAAAACAATTCACATATATTTTCAATATTTCTGATCTACACACGTGTACATGTATTAGAGGATGTACAATGTACGTGGAAATGGGAAGTAAAGAAGACATTCAAAAAGTGCAACTTTAAGGGAGGTTATACTTAGTCCCTATTCTGTGAAAACAACCCAGTTTCAAAGCAATACATGCCAACAAGATATATAATATAAGAATTTAATTTTTTACAATAAAAATTTCATTGGAACAACTATAAAACTGCCACCACAGTTTTGGGTTCAGAGCACACTGACCGAGTTTATAGAGTGACCTAGTAAGGGCAAGTCAAGGGTTACCTGGCAGAAGTAGAAGCCATACAGTGGCACCCACTTGAGGACGTCCTTCAGGATGTAGCGGATGTGTCCTATACTGTCCTGTCTCACGGCCAGCACATCCGCCACCAGCCAGTCAACTGTCAACACAGGTAACCATGGATACGTGCACACAGACTGACTACATGTGAATGCACTCAATGCAGTCAGTTGGGTTGTGATGATTCATTGATATATCATACTTCTCTCTGCGTAACATGTTATTACAAGAATCCCAATACATATAAATATATTTTACAAAGTGGCATTTCTTTTAAAGGCATCAACAACTACCAAAGTATGTACTGAAACCATGTTGAGCCTATGCATTTGACAAGTGGACAGGTCTCTCCATAAAGCTATGTCGAGACTGTCATATGACCAGGAGAGACACAGCTGCAGAAGAAATGTTTACCAACAATTATTACCATGGCAACATTAAGACAACATGGACAAACTGGATGAACTCACAAGTGCTCTGATGATTGCTTATGAAGATGACGTTCTCTTTCTTCTTTGTCACTTCCTCAATGTCACCGTATAGAATGATCTGGCGAACAGGTGAACAAAATATTTTCACTGCGTAATTGTTCTAATTTTATATTGAGACAGATAACATAGATCTTTGCAGGTAGTCTTCCAAATGTGATCGTTTGACATTATATTATTGAATTAAAAGGGTTTTTTTTCTGCTGTATTACTTAAGCATTGTGTCAAATTAATTTATCTGGGAATACAAATTAAAAATTTTTAGATTACAGAGCACATGCGGATGGGAGTTTCCTGCAACTCATTCACATACATATCCCTTTTTATGATATGCAATAAGGTGTTAGGATTAGGTTGGGGGTAGGTTTGGAGACAGCCGGGTAACTTGAAGGTTACATTAGGTTGAATGTAAGCCTGACAAGATATATTCGGGTATTAACATGCATTTATCAGTGGATGAATAATAAGAAGCCTTCTCGGTTTATGTGGCTATGACTTATATACATTTTGATTAGCCCCGTTGTGAGTAATCCCCATGCCCCTCCTGAGGTGAGAAAATATTAAGTGTACATCACTTATATATTATAATATTGGCCATTATTTAACTTGAAATCAATTTTTGTGATTACCTCTACTTTACTATATTATCACAAATGTGAGTATATAATACTGGTAGTTATAATAATATAAAAAAATCAGGCAAGCACTAATAATATATATATATATTATATTGTTCTTTAGATTTCTTTCAATGTGTATGATGTGAATTGATAACTTTTAAGGTCAAACAAAAAAACATGCAAAGCAACAGAATATGTCAGCAAAAATGCTTTCATCAACATCATGTGACATCAGTAAAATGTACTTCTTATACTTGTAGCTGCATGTAAGGTGATATGTACAGTATTTTCAATACAGACAGCAAAAACAATGCAATTATTAAATATTGTGCAATGTATGGTGGTTATTGATGAATATCTCTGTGGGTAAAGGACAAGATGCAGGCAGGGATGACTGATATGGCTCAGTAACAATTAAAGTCCACTCGCCTGACAAACCCATCCTGTGAGAGGCAGACAGAGAAAGAAATGCAGACGGAAAATATTCAGAGGACATCATTGGATTGGGCTCAAATTTTATTAAATGCGGTGAATGTTCAGAGAAAGTGGAGGAAGATGGCAAGATAATGTTCACATGTGCTTCAATGGCAAGTTAATTATAGGATAGGAGAAGGTGGTTAGAAATTATGCATTACTGAAGATTAATGACATTTTATCATTTATAATATTAATTTGAGCTGCTAATTTATATCTACATATGATTCAACACAAAAAGACCTAAGTAAACAGATTAAATTTAATACGAAAAGCAGACATGCTTCAATAGTCCATGCATAACATATTTTATTATATATTATCTTCTTCTTCCATTAAATGACGTCGGTCACCTTCTGACCATTATTGTCATTTGTTTTTAGAGTTTCCTTCTCTATCAAATTAGTGAGTCCACTACAGGTTACACATTTACTCCCTGTGTAGAATCTCTTACTTTCCCTGGCATAGACACCAGATAGCGAAGGGATCGACCTCCAGCTTTTATAGTGTCTCTTCCGAAAGACATAAGGCAAATTAAATGTGGGGTGAACGAAATTACCAATGTTTCGAAACGGCGACAGGTGGGATTGAACCACCATCCCCTCGACTAACATTCCGGTGCTATACCGTGCGACAACCGCTCCCCTCTAGCTGACAGACAACTTTTATGTTTTACATGATGGTGGGTTACAATGGATCAGAAGGTTATAGGTTATATCGCATGGTTTCCACTCCATTGCAGGCCTGTTCAATCAAGCACCATATAAATGTACTGTATCTGGGATGCATTCAGTGCAAAGACTTGTGGAACACATTATGTGTTGGTGAATATATATAGTGACTGCCCCCCACCAGTGGCAATTAAGACAAGGGGTGGGCAAAGGTCGATCTGATGATACTGATGCACCAGTCCAGGATCAATGTACAATGCAGTAAAATCAGACTGAAACACTACACCACAGCATAGCCTTATATTTTTGGAAATTATTTTTATAAGCTGTATGGTATAGACAGTGCTAATATAGTGTAGGTTTTGAATGTTTAGGTCTACATTTTAACTTTAAACCATACGTGTTCTATGCTCACCTCAATCCTGGCAACATGTTCATAGAAAAATAGCAACAATTTCTGGTACAGCGAGTAGAGGAAATCGTCGCCGAGTTGATAGCACCGAACCGACAAGAAGATAGACAGAATACGCCAACTGCCCCACAATACGAAGTAACTCGGTGCTGTTCCAAACATAAACAACGCCGAAACTAGTACCACAGCTACTTTTTGCAAACGTATGTACCACGGCTCGATTCGTTTAGACATCATTGCTCTTTACTACTCTCGCACGACAATAATACGACTGTGAGAGGGAGCATGACATAAAACAAACATTCGATCCGTTCGATCGTTCAACCAGCAACTGTCATAACAACGCCATCTTGAGTTGACCGACCCCAAAATTGACCTCGAACACTGGCCAGGGGCGGATAATTAAAGTGTGCTTTTATTGCACAAATTAATAAAATAAAACCTCTTCATAATTATTACGAATACCCCGCTGTCATCAGTGACAGATCGCCACGTGCTTGACCATCAAGCATCAATGTGTATTATTATATTTTGCACGAGACTTTCACTAGACTACAAAAGGTGGCAGCTCTATCGATTCAAGTTTTTAATTCATAAGACAGTCGCTGTGTGTCGCCAGGTAATCAATCAGTTCTCACAGGCGCATAGCCATAGATATAACTCTGTGCACAGGAGGATAAGCACTGATGATGGCAGTGAGCAGTTACCTTTCCAGTTGAATTCGTGGTTATATACACCCGTGTTTGTGTATATATATATATAATAACACACACACACACACACACACACACACACACACACACACACACACACACACACACACACACACACACACACACACACACACACACACACACACACACACACACACACACACACACACACACACACACACACACACACACAATATATTTGCACACATTGGTCAGTGTGCCATTTTGCAAAGAACAGTATCATTCCTTTTAGTCTCGCTTAACCGACTGTCGGTCGGCTGCGTAACTATGCCGAGAAGACAGTCTGGTGAATTTTGCTGGCTTTTGAATATTATCCGCGTGATCTAAACAATGCTGCCACCTCACAGATACTGGTTAATCCTGCAGTAATTTGTATTTTTATAAACAACTGCAAATTTGTATTTCTATTTATTTGTTGTTATTATAAGTTTAATTTTGAATATTTTTTTGTATTACAATACAGCATTATTTGATAAAAAAGACATCCTTATTTAATGTGTATACTATCCGTGTGGGGCTAAACAATGCTGCCACCTCACGGATACTGGTTAATCCTCCTGTAATTCTTATTTTATAAACAGCTATGTATTTGAATTTTTACTTATTTTTGTGTTAGTGTAAGTTAAATGTTGAATACTTGATATCATTATCTTGTAAAAGTATATCGTTATTTGAATTTTTAGTTCATAGTTGGCCTGAGAGCCAATCAGCATCTCTACCCTAATCTGGGGTATGGTCATCCTGGCGGTTATAAATGCAGACCATTAGTTTCCCAGGCAGAGTTGAGAGGCTTAAAAGTGCTGCCAACTGGGTAACCGAGGCTATTCCTTTAAAAAGTATATCCGATATCACTGTGAGATTATTCAACCTGTTTGTCTTGATGAATAGTTTCTGAGGGTCTAGGCACAATAGACGTTACCTTATTATGATTATATGCACCTGAAACATTTCACTACACATGTGCATTTCTCATGATCTGCATGCATAACCACGTCTATGTGACATTTTAAACCTGTCATCATGGCTGATTTATGGTATTATGACATTTCTTCAACATTATAGTACACAAAACCTGCTGAACACAAGAAAACAATATGAATATTTTATTATCTCTTAAGCAAACAATTTCATTGTTGTTATACCTATAAAAAAGCAATTTTACAACCCGATAGCTGTAAACACGATTTCCATGCTGACATCACAACCAGAGTTGGTAATGGCTCACTTGGTGCAATAGAAAATATTACTGCAACTTGAGTGCCACTTATTCATGAGATAACCACAATCTGCTAGCCACATGATTGCATGCATTTGACAAGATCTGCACAAATAAATCCTGTTTCATTTAGTGGCAAGAAAGGCTGGTTCAAAATATATTAAGAATCATAATTATATGGTATCCATGCACTGTGGAAAAATAAATTGCAACAATTGTGTCACCTGATGAGTGAATTTAACATTACTAAAAATTTCAGATTGCAAGAATCACAAGTACCACACCATGTATGTGTGCGGAGGTTTGGACCGATGCTAAACGAATAACATTTATTAATTCTGGACTTTGTTATAAAATTATAACGACAACTCCATTAACTCGCACTTGTATAAAATATCATACTACAGAATTACAACACCTTGTAAAACAGTCCAGACAACATAACTTTTGAACAGTTGTGTGTGTGTGTGTGTTTGTGTGTGTACTGTAAACTGTAAACAGCTCTGTACAGTCAACCATGCCATGTGAACAGGGTGACGTTTGCACATGTTATGCTTCACAAAGTCATCATATTTGCCCAGTTTTAAGGCAAAATGTAGCTTATTACATCTACACTGACTGCCACACAACTCCAATCAATTAACCAAACTATCTACATGCTGGCACTGTACACGTTATGGACACATCAACTACAGTGCACCAGGTGGAATGTTAGATGGCCATGGAATGATATTAAACACATCTCAGTGTGATGCACTTCTGGCCTGGTCATATTGTGGCTGGTTACATATCGTCAATGGAGTTAGTGCAAAAATGTCTGGCTCAGCCACGGGGATTTTGACTGAGAGTCTTCAGCATTATTGGCACACGCACTCCTAGCTCAGCCAGTGATCTTGGCTAGGATATATTACTGGTATTGGCTCCTAGCTGAGCCGAAACGATTCAAGCCAGAAGTACACTTCAGTGTTCATGTTCACGTTCACACCCAGGCAAACTGATTCTGACAACAAGACTTCTGTAGTGTCGTCTCACATTCTAGGCCCAACTATTAGCTTTACTTCAGTGTTGTTGGCTCAAACAATCCTGGCCCAGCCTTGCTGAACCTGGCAATGACTCTTTGGTGGTGTTGTCTCAAACCTTCCCGGCACAACTTTGGTGATGGTTCCATCACACCTGATCTGGTTAAGATTTCTTTTCCAAGCCCAATGCTGCAAAATAAATATGAATCAAGCTTTACACTTATAACATGTCAGCCACACCGGATTGGTTATTAATATTGATATGTTTACCAGCTCTATTAACATATTATTAACTGAAAGTATCATAATTTTCACAATGATGCACTATTAGATCTCTATAATTGTTAACAACAGCCCAAAACGGAGTCAAAATATTACATTATCTAGTCGCAGGAATTTTGGCTTATTCTTCTCGAACAGCATGCTCTGTTATATGACAAATGTTCTTGTATAGCTAATTAGATTAAAACAAATTCCAATTATCTAGACAGGATAACTTGGTATTTGGTAGTTGATAAGCAGCTCTGGGTGACCATCTGCATGACTGGGTCAAAAAAAAAACCAAGTTTAATTTGAAATAAAAAAGATTACATAACTTTGAACACACCTCATGAAGTTCTGCATATTTTTATTAGTAACCATTTTGTTATCTATGGCAAATTTAGAAAACAAAATCGTTACTAGTCATTCCTGAGGTCAATTCTTGAGGTGAACGTCTGAAAGTTTGATGACTGAAAATGGGGCGTAGCATACCAAATGTGTGCTATGAATATCCTAACAAACAAACACTAGGAAAAGTATAACAAATATGTGTTAGAGGTAGCATAATAAATATGTCCTAGGAGTAGCACAGTAAATATGAGCTAGTAGCACAATAAATATGCACAAGGAGTAGCATTATAAACTTACGCTAGGAGTAGCATAACAAGCACACATTAGGAGTAGCATAACAAATCCATGCTAGGCGGAGAGGTACAACAAACTCATGCTAAGTGAGTTACAATTAGATTTCACTATGCCATCTTGGCTGTGTATATACTTACTTTTTTGATCTAGTGCTTTCAGTTCCTTCAAATCTGTCTCCAGCTTCAGCCTCAGAATGTGTCGCATCAACTCCTCTCTGAAAGTGTGACAAATATCATCATTACTTCACAGCATACACCACAGACATTTACAAACTCTGTGAATTGAGCAGTCTGCACTTACACTCTTTCATTAACTAATACAGCATTACTGTATTGTTATCATTATGTTTACTGCCCCGTTTAGAGAAAACAATAAAATAAAGTAACTCATATTTATTTCCATTGGTGTTTCACAATGGCAATGCAAGAGTGGTGTTTTGCACCAGACAAATAGGATGGATTGACGGATGGATAGTTCATATCATTACCCTTTTAGTAACTGATCTCTTTATAAACTGTTGAAGCAATTGCACAGGTAGTTATAATTAGGTACAACTACAGTCTTGAAACCATAACAAATTATTTGCTATGTGGTTTAATGGTTCAACCATGTTGAAACCACACCATAAACATGATTTCTATAAAACACCACACCACACCACAGCACATAGGAAAGGAACCACTACTTAACAAAGATAGCAAGGATTATATTTGCTTCATACCATATTTCATTACAAACGATTTACAGACTATCTAGTTCAGTATGTGTATATTTAATTTTACTTATTACTAACAAATGTACATTTACTGTAGTAAACATATGAGGTGAAAAGCTTGTCTGTTAATTTTCGTGTGATGAAACATCTGGGGGAATGTATCCAGGTGAGGTTATCCTGGGAAATGCCCGCATCCTAGTAAATGCAGGCAAGTCTTGTGTATCCACCTGTGAGAGGTCCACCCACCTGTGAGTTCTGTTTGTCACCCCCATCCGCTGTAATGTAACGTCATTGAGACGAGCCAAGGCACGTCCTGCAGGAATGTATTCACAGATATCAGATGTGTTTCTTTAACTCAAAAATATTTAAAATGGCACTGTCATAATTAGCATCAAAATGGTGCATTTCATAACATTTCTGGTTACAGTGTACATATAAATTCAAATATGTCTATGTTATGTAAAAGAAGCTTTGCTCTAAAGAGTAATTTATTATACATATTTTCCAGCTGTTAGGTTCACAATACCCTACCATGACTAGGAGACAGTTTCATTAATGTCCTTAAGAGCAAATAAATCAATCAACACTTTAAGAAAATGCCTCTGTTATATGACTATTAATAAAAGTCCTAAAACTTCCAGTTTTTATTAATTGGAAGTCGAGGTTGGATATAAAAAACTACTCTTTGTGAGAAAAAAACAGAAAATTTATAAACACATTGACATGTCTCCAACAGTACAACTCTAAAAAGGAGCATACCAAAATGTCACGTTATCAAAATGATAATGTGATATTTAGAGACAAGACATTTTTAAGAGACAATTTTCCTTCTTGTAATGCCACATGTAAAATTATCAATACATATTATGAAACTACTTTTTGCACATTAATAAGTGTAGCCTAGGAAGAAAGGTAATGCACGTTCAGTGCCAGAACCACTCCCTGAGTCCATGGCTAATTAAGTAAACATGTCTGAGGTGCTAACTACACAACTAACATGATGTCAAACAGATGGAATGTTGTAGCCTTCTCTGTACCTACCATTGATGTCATGTTGTTTGAACAGACCGCCATACAGCTGGAAGTACTGGCCACAGTATTTTCGCAGCCACCGATTCACGTCATCTGCGGTGCCAAAGTACAGCAGCTTCGATTGACTGCGGGGACGACCTTTCTGACTGCCAGCTTTGTTGTGGCTCGCCTGCAAATACAGCTAAATGTCAGTGGGGATGGATAGATAATAGGTTTCTGTTCGGGTGAAATAGTACATGGTGTAGCATGTGTTTGTCAGGTTATCTTTTCAACATGTCATTGCAGTTACCAAACAAAAAAAATCCCACACACTCCCTTTGGTACTTTGACGAGAACTCTTAGTGTGAATGGAACGCTTGCACAATATATAAACTTAGTCACTGTTTAACATACAATGTTTTGTATGATGCATATGTGCTCGACGAATCGATACAAAATCTGTGAATCAGCATTCCGATCAGTAATAAAAGTTTAAAATTGCAATTGAATTATTTTTATTTCCACTCCAGCAAAAATACTGTTACCTAATTAACAGTGTCTATCATTATCATGAAAGGGAATCAAAAGTAATTGAAATCTGAGCTTTTAAACTTATATAACAAAAACACCACTTTGGAAAAAGCCACTGAATAGACCAATGTCAACTGTATAGTCTTTGTTTGCAAGGTTAAGTAAGTTCACTGACATCTTTTCCAAGGACTGTTATAATTATTTAGTAAGGAAATAACACAACTAATACGGTACAAAGTTCATGGCACCATGATAGGAATTCTATAAAGCATTTAGTTGGGAAATGTGACATAACTGGGTCAGCATCTGTCCTTGGGCTACATTTTTCATATTTAACATGTATAGTTAAGTTACATGTGTAAACCGCTGTGTGAACGCACCGACAGCATATAATCCTATTACTTAGCAGACATAACCATATATATTGTGCACTAGATCACGTATTGGTAGGCTATTTTGCATATAATAAACTTATAACCAGAGGTATCATGACTACAAATGAGTGAGTGAACATCCCTGCTGCTTGCCACAGAAGCTATATGAGAATAAAAATGCTATAAGAAAGAAGTTGAAGAAGTGTCTATTTCTCACCCATTCACCGAAGGGATAAATAGAATCTGACGATTGACACATTTTATTCTTAGCCATGTCATGTGCTAGTCTTATCTACTAATTAATTAGTAAAAATGACCACCTACATCTTCCAACCTTCTTTCTTCTAATGTATTCATACACACAGTGACACTACATATATACAGATACTCTTATACTGGTCAAATTCTACAAAGAAATGAGCCACCATAGGTCCAAACCATAAACTATCTGCCAGGTGGCATCTACTGCTCCAGGGTGGTCTTGCAGTAGCACTAGCCTTTGTGGATGCAGTTGGAACATCTAGATATCCAGATAGTTTTTTTTTATACCCATGAAGCATAATGGCATGCCAGCCTATCAAGACACATAATGTATGTGCACATCAGGCACATGCATTATCTGGCACGTTGTAGAAAACCCTAATTTTATAGGGAAGAAAGTATTCATCAATGACTATATATATATTGTATATATATATATATATATATATATATATATATATATATATATATATATATATGATGCTCTATCCAACAAATAATAACTTATCACTTACTTGTATAATCCCCAAAAAAATTCTTGTTTCCCTTTATCTATGTACAAAATGCCCCGTAGTGACAAGATGGTTGACCGTGAAGTGACCAGACAACCAAGTTAAGAGGCTTAATTTTAACTAATGCTTAGCACAGCTGTAGCAATTTTATTTCAACTATCCTTGACAAAAACATAAAACAATGCTTTAAAACAGTAAAAAAATACACAATGATCTAAAAGGTTTACAAGCAAGTTTAACTCAAATACAACTATCAACTCAATGATTAGTTGACTGAGTCTCCAGAAAATAAACAACACAAACATGCACACACACAGTCACATGTACAGTCACATGTACACCATTCAAACCAACGTGGATAATCTAAAAAGAAGACCGAATCAGCATGTTAAAACTTACAATAATGGACATCAACTGATGATATGATGACAGTGAAGTAGACAGTACCTTGGTGATAGGAGACAACTCGCCAGACAAAGAGGACATGGAGCCTTCATAGCTGTTTGCACTCAGTGGCCCAGGTGTCGATACAGACATTATAGATGCTGCTATTTCATGCTGTCAAATAGATAAGTGACCTGAAACAAAACAGTAACAACTGTACTCGTCTGAAGGCATGCCTAATAAATTAACCTTGTTTGTGGCAACCAGACTTTTAAAATAAGAATCACTTGCAGTTTGGTATAATTTGGTTGCTAGCTAATATATATGTTACTGGGCCTATATTAACTCCTCAAACCGAAATGCTGACAAGAATTCACCTTTTTTAGACAAATATTTGAACAACTTCAATTTCTATATCGTTTTCATTGTACAGTTTGACATTTACTCAAATATCATATTAAAATTTAGCAATTAGCTAAATAAACTGTGTTGCGTTGACCAAGGAAGCTTGGAACTGTAGCTTTGAAACGTACGTGTACGGTATTGCTGTATGCTATGCATGCTGTATGCCATGATATGTAATAACTAACAAGTTATGATTTGTCTAAGTTTTGGAGTATAATTTGTATCAACTGAAACACGCAGTGACAGTAGTAATCACCATATCATAGCAAGAAAATTTCCAATTTATAAAATCACGACTCGAGCAAATGAACTATGTCTGACTATGTATGAAGAAAAACACAAGGTCTGACATTAAAAAATACGGAAGTCTTTGGCTTAAAAATATGTGCCACTTTGATTTAATATTTTTGTTTATGCAGCCGGTGGCAAGTATGGTAATTGTTGTTGTTTCCACAATTTGGACCACACCCCCACCGTCTGCCTGTCCAACTGTTGCATCTGGCTCCGGGTCTGACACAGTCGCCGTCCAGACTAGTCCTCGTCTGAAAACACCTGCAAACTCGAGCACCCATTCTACTTTTTCTAGGATATGTATCTGGCAAACCGACGGGTAAGATGACGTATTTAGCTATATTTTCAGATATTTGCTTCACATCGCGAATGTACTAGTTGAGTCTTACCAATACGGTATATTAACATTCGCATAAAGTACTGCCTTTGTCCAAATGTGCAACGGATTCGAGTAAACTAAAACATTATGGATAACATCCGCAAAACAGTCGCAAGGCGTCTGCCACTCGCATACGCGCCTGCCATCAGACGGTAGTGAAAGTAACTACTCATCACGTGATTAACGGAAGCGGCCATTTCAAAACTCTCGGATAACATAAGTTGTTTAAAAAATGAAACATATTTGCTTAACAGTTAATTAGGTAATTATGCATTGTTACTGTTTGTATCAATATATAATCGGAGATGATCTTGTTGAAGGAAACTGCAAATGGCCTGGGGCGGGTGTACATTGCAAGGGGCAACTGCACAGTGACAGTGCACTGCAATCGCAAATCATCCCGAATCAGAATCAGATGGCAGTGCAAGTAGAGCAGTGCACATGCAGTTACAAATTTGGCAAAGGATAGGATAGTGTGTGTATATGGGGGGAGGTGGGGCGATGGCTAAAGCCAGCATTCTGCGATCCGGCATGGCTGTAGCATTACATTAGACAATAGACTAGTAATACACTGTAGTTGTTTTCGTTATCATCCTCGAGATCGCGCGCCAGAGGTCGCTGCTTCTGATTACAGCAGTACTAGCCAGCAGTACCCCTGGCTGATCCCTTTGCTGAAAAACTAAATTTAAACTCAGCCAAATCACCCACAAGTAGTGTGACTACGTGGTTGGGCTCTGGTTATGTGATAAATCTAGGTGATTTCTGCCACATACACTGCTCATGTTACTAGCAATATTCTGGACCATAAAATATTCCAATACATAAAGCCATTCAGCTGTTTGGGCGAACGGGTCATTATACAGCCTGTACTTGGATTCCCAGAAATGTTCATCCGTCTTTAAATTGGGGCAGGTACATTTGTATTTGTGCTTCCTCATTTCGCAGAAGGTATCCGGCAACCATCACTGGTTTGCAAGGATGCATGGCTTTAACCAGCACTTTGCTTTATTGCACTGCTCCATATTACATGTAATACATAGGTGATCATGTCTGTTTGCAGAGATGGACCTGTTTCTTGAGCTGAGTCCTGCAGAAGATTCCAGTGAGTCGCCACACTGTTCTCTTGACCACAACATCGCGCACATACTCAACTTATTGGACTCGCCATCAGAACAGCCACGCGGTGGTGACACTTTATCAGATGATAACAACGATGTGCCAGATACACAGCCAATCAGTGGCCAAATACTCAAAGGTATGGCCCAGATCACTGCATATATTTGTGTTGTATATGGTTTCCACTGAAATTGGCAATGTACATAATGTGTTTACCATTAAATATAATTATTATATTCAATTAGTGGCTTTTTATGATGTATCACAAGTGGTGTAGTAGAATAATTACAAATATGTATACAGTGTAAACATTTTCATATTTGAGCAGACTGTAAAATTAGCACCACTGAACAGACCACAACTAGTGCAATAATTTACCCTTACTTTGGAGCACTGTTATTTGAAACTGTCAACATTTCAGTCCACCAGCTGTACACCTTTATCATGCAGCTCTGGTGAAATGAAACATTATGAGTTTCGAATGAAAATTCTCAAAAATAAGTATCTAAAACTTCATGAACAATATCTGTCACTACTGAACAATATATGTCACTACTGAACAAAGTTTTACTTTGGAATTTAATATACTCATAATATATATATATATATATATATATATATATATATATATATATATTATGTTCATGAGAGACAAGCACTATGTGGTATTTATAACCAGTGAAGTAATGCCATAGTTCTGTTTACAAGGCACCACACATTCAGAGGCACAAAAGTTAACTACATAATAATACACTAGTATAAACTACCCTATTGGCCTAACTACATGTACAACCGCTTGGTGGCTAGTTGTGAAACTTGGGTAACCCTTCGCATACGTCTTCCGATCAGCAACCAGATATGTTTCATCATGGCAGCATTTAAGCAACAGTACCAAAATTAATTCATGAAATGAAAGACCTATTTAATGTCGTCTGTTATTGACATGCTTTGCTTGCGTAGATGTCGTGGCGTATGTGGAAGCACGCTCAGGTAATGACAACCGCAGTGGTGCCATCTCACGAGAACTCGAGCTGTTGGGTGCGACGGTGGAGAAAAAGTTCACAAATGACGTGACACACGTGATATTCAAGGCCGGCAGCAAGATGACACAGGAACGTGCACGAAAACGCGGCATCCACTTGGTGTCTGTGCTCTGGGTAGACAGGTAAGACCCTGATACACTATAGGCAACGCCATAAGGCAGTGACTTTTTGGGTGCATTGCTATGGCATCACCTGGTCACCACTGGAGAATGTCCTATATTTAATGGCGATCCAACATGTGGTATTTTTGTCAGACACAGGTGATCCAATAGCCAATTAAAATAGCATATCGCATACACCTTGGTGAAACAATGAAATACCCATAATCTCACTTCCGTCTGACACTGTCTGGACAAGTGGCGATAGGAGGCCATCTGACATAGTTAGTAAACATCAGACATGCTGCATTTCATACGGCACTGCCTGATAGTGTATTAGGGCCTTAAGGCCCTTTACATCAGTCATAAGTCATCATTAGTCATGTACCAAGGACTGCACTGCATTTCACACTTTCGTATGCTACATACAAGTAGGTGAATGTAAGAACTAGATGATGAACTCTTTCCTGAGCTCCAGTATAATGTAATTATATTTATCTGTTTCATAATATGTGGCTTTTTTGTATTTATAGGATTTCCACTTATCTTAGATGATTTCCCTAATCGAGGGCTGTGGACTTAAGAGTTTTATATGCCGGACTAAGAACCATAGAAGTCAGTGTTTGTATATTTGATGCATAGCAATCTGTCTTTGTGTATATTTTGCAGTTGCAAACAGAATCTGAAGCACATGTCCGAGCTGTTGTTTCCTGTCATGCCGGCTGACACATTGAGAACTCCTGTGTTTGTTGGCCGTCTCAAGGTAATATAACATTTCTGTAACATTGTGTATATTACAGCAACACAGTGTTATGACAGCTAGCAGTCTCAGTGGGGTCAGATCTTTTTTATGCATTTCTCGGGCACTCTCACGAATGTCGGTAAAGTATTGCGAAACAGTTGACGTAAAAGTGGAATTATATGGCTATGCCACTTTTTCAAAAGATCACTTGCATGCAATGACGGTATTGTAATGAAAACACAAAAGTAGCAGTGACAATTTACACAGGCATAACTGCACCATTGTATTGCATATAGCATATTGTATATTGATGAAGAAAAAATGAATTGTCTAATTTGTCTTATAATTATAGAAGTTAAAGTCGATGCAGCCGAAAGATTTCGAAGATGACGTAGCGTCAAGTGCAGACCGAGGCCAGAAGCGACGGCGCAGACAGTTGCACGCAGACAAGTGGAAAGTTCTCGAGACGCCTGGTGCAGGTCTCCTCCAGGGGGCAGCACATGCATATGTGGAGGAAACACAACCGAGGAGCCCTGTGAGTGATAGCGTTGTCGTGTGTATGTTCTGTGCCAAATGATTTGCATTTAGCTTATCTGTGTTATTGGTCGGATATGAAGGTTTTTTCTGATAAACTGGTTTCCAAAAAGTCCTGCAATCAGAACAGTCAAGGTATCCTTTATCATCTTAAGGTAACTTTGATGAGAACACCACAGAATAATTACATTGCAACATCGCAGGTTGTGCAGTTCCATCCAGTGGCATATTTGGGGGACAATGACCAGGTTTTGTTAAATGGGAGCTAAAATATTTGAATAACCTTTGCTATAACATAAGAATATATATTTGGAGGATATGTGACCATGATTTGATGAGCATTAATATTCATGAAGTAATTACATGCAAATTTGTACGCCTCTGTGAAAAGGCTATTATTTCCTACTAAACTCAAATAAGCAAAGTTATGAGTATGTACAGTCACTTCAAAAGACTTGTCAGACAGCTTCAGCAAACTGAATCTTGGTGTAGCGATTTGAAATGTATCACCACAGAAATTGGTTAGAAAATTCCTGAATTTATGGGAATGCCCTATTCTGCAAGTATCGCACCGTAACGATTAAAAGGTTTGGGCAATGGTTGTTATGTTTGGGCAATGGTTGTTAAAGCGTTTCAGCCCATCTTTAAGTGGTTGTGCCACACCAATTATACATAGACAATTATTGGGTTGCTCTGCTTGGCGAGATGAATGCATCACTGGTCTCAACACTGACACCATTCAATTGATTCTGTTACAAGACAACTTGGATGTAAATTACACACTAGCTAGTGTGAGCATTATGAGAACTAATACAGGGACACTTGCTTCAGACTGACACCACCCCGCTACCATTCACCCTCACTGTGCCTGACACGCCACCTAGTATGCGAGAAAAACTCAACAGTCTTCGCCGAAAACGATTATCACTTCAACACTGTGAGTCATTATCAAGTTTACTAGAGCGATACACGTTACAACTTTTTGGGGACCTTTGATGAATATATTTGTGTTTTATTATGTGTGTATATATATATATATATATATATATATACAGTGTGTATATATATATATATATATATATATATATATATATATATGTAATAACGTCAACACTGTTAATTTGAATTGTAACTATAAAACAATATGGTCAGTGTGTTAATGAGACGTCTATAATAAAAACCTGGCTTTGTCAGCAACGTAGGGACCACACACATGGTGTTATTAACTCGGCATCTTTCTATGTTTACAGCTGCTGAATGTGGCGCAACAAGTCAGTTGACTAGAGTGAAAGAGAATGAACCACTCCAGAGACGACTGTTTGGTGAGGTTCCTTGTTTACCTGAATACACTCTTGACCTGTTCACATGCTGGTTTTGTGCTGGTTTTGTGCTGGTTTTGTGCTGGTTTTGCCTACTTTTGTCTTAGTGACTACCTGGTAGTCATACACATCTCATCAATGTAGACTTTTTTAGTCATAGCAATTATTTCAATATCTTTGACTTCGGTGATACGTGATATTGTAAAATATGGAAATAATACCCACAAAGCTACAAATATACAAACATCTATGACAAGACATGAATTTGCCAAAAACTGCTTTAAATACAATTTGCCTCATATTAAAACAAATAAATACTCCAGAATTACTTTTGAAACAAATTGTTACTCACAGTTTACATGGGTTTGCGTATTACTTATAAAAAAATTATCTCACAAAAATATCAAAACGTATGTACAATACCTGATTGTTACATCTGTCAGTTAAGTACATAGTTATTCAAATTTTAATATGCACATACATGAATAGATGCAAAGAAATGTTATATGTATTTTTTATTGTCACTTAATTATTTCTACTTGTACTAGGGCCATTTCATGGTATTTGTGAAATGGTATCAAACATTTAAAGGTTTGAATCTAAGCAAAATTCCAATTGGATGTGTTAGATATATCTCTCAACTAACTTGATAACCAAAAATTTGGTCAAAATGTTTACCTCTTGATTATGCAAATTAAATTTTTCATATGAAACCATGAAAATAACACATCAAGTAATTATTTTCCAGTGGCAAAGCCCTGTAAATTTCACTTCACAGGGGTCACGTGTAGTTACAGAGAAGCATGGCACTACACATGCATCAGAGATAGTTTTAACTAAAAAGAGATAACATCGTATTGAAGAAAAATATAGTATACATTCGTATGTAGAAAGGTTAGCTAAATGTATAATTACTACGAGTGGCTCCTGTGATAGCGACTTCAGTCTTAACAGGAACCACTGACCACCATTTCACAATTCACAGGTCTGTTTTAAATTACTTATGATGACGTTTTGTTTAAGTTCACCTTATGATTATTAATTCATGTACTTATTGTGGTCAAAATTATTCTTGTTCTTGTAATACTAACAAAATGTCGTCATGTGGTCAAGTTGAACAAACAGAATGTGTTTACATTAACGGATGAAGCAATAATTTTGCCTGAGAGAAATTACTACACTTGCCTCAAAGAAATGTTCAGAATGGAACAGTACAGAACACAAGAAACAGACTTCTTTCCACCCTGACAGAGCTGTGTTCCAGTGTTACTTGATATCCTAAATCAAGAGTATGTCATTATTTCAGGGTTACCTGAAGACGAAACCTCTCCTCAGCCGAGGGTAGCCACGCCTGAGACTGAAACTGCGAAAGACGTGAGTGGGGATTTGACAAAAATGAACGAGTGCAATGCAGTGGGGCAGGAAGCTGAAGAGGAGGACCCGATACCAGTCCATCTGGTAGGTAGCAGCACTGTCTGCATCCCGAACCGGCGACACCGACTGTTGCCGCTGAACCAGGAGCCGTTCACTGAACTGCTGCAGCCAATCTACACAGACCAGTGTCGGCGGCCAGGGCAGAATCATTTCTTCCCGGAGATTGCGTCACAGAAGCCGAGGAAGACAAAACAGAAGTGTGTAGTAAAGAGAAGGGATGGAATGTCAAGTGGGGATGCCGTTAAGTCAAGAGCCGAGGGGAAAGGGGGTGGGAAGAAATCAGGGAAGCGGAAGAATGGATCATCACGTCAATCTGAAACGCAGGAGGAAGATGGGTCTAGGAAGAGAAGGAGGAAAGGTTCAGTGGAGGAGATTGAGGACAGTTTGAGTGCTGCTGGTTTGACAGACTCTGTGCAGGATGTCAAAGACATGCATGGAACAACAACAAGCCGCCACTGTCAGCCACAGGCTGAGGATTCACAGGCAGTGAACACAGACTGCAAGGTGCAAGCTAAGGTGCTTAATGTCAACGACAATGATGTGTGTAGTACTACGGGTGATGAAGTGAGGTTGCTGGACATCCCATCTTGTAGTCATGTGACTGTCGACAGTAGGTGCGACAATTCATTGCAAAGTAGTAATGTTAGTCGAACAAATTTGACGAATCTGGCAAGTAATAATGGCAAGTGCAGTATGCCTGTGTCAGGTGATAACGCTGAGGAAACTGAGATCCATGAAGCAAAGGAAAAACAAGGTAAGCCATATAAACGTGTGACAAAGATGTCTGTTGAGACAATGTCACCAACAGAAGATGCTGACACTCCTAGTACAAGTCGGACAAACAAAAATCTATATTCAGCCAGAGGTAATCAGTCATCTTCAGGATTGAGCAGTGGGGTTGACAAAGCAACAACCATGGCCAGACGACGATCTGTGCGTCTGCAGCGAAATGAGCTACATAAGCCCAGCAGCAACCCCCCCACTCATGTGAGACAGTCAGTGCAAGATTCCTCAAGCACCGACATATCCTCATCAGACCTCTCAGTCGTCAATCAATCAAGAGGAACCCAGCTCTCGCTCTCTTCCAGCATGCAACGTAGTTGTCTTTTGCTGAATGTTGCTAGGTCAAACAGGAAAAGTATCGACGAGTTTGCTGTTGTATCTAGTCAGTGTCGTCCTTTGGGGAAAAACCCAAAAAAGAACACATCGTGCAAAGAGAATATAAAATTACCTGGGAATAACTCAATGTGTGTTGGCGCTGTGAGGAACGTAAAGAGTGTCGGCCATCACAGCACCAAGAGGGACCATTCAGTAAGCAAGCAGCCGAATACAAGTCGGAAGTCTGAGCCAAGTTGTGGTCGCAACAGCATCATCAACGGAGGCAACATCTGTGACACGTCCAACTGGAAGAAAGTCATCATTGCGGAGAACCGGAAGAGACACGAACGTCCATCAAAGACGCTCGTCATGACCAGTCTCCACACAGAGTGAGTGTCTTTTTAAGTTACTCTAGGATTCTCGTCATGATTTAGTTGTTTACACGGCAAGACTATAATGCTACAATTGTAGTCATCACTAATGTAATTATTAAATTTGTCAAATATCTGATTTGCAACTTAGAAGGTGTGGAGAATTGTGTAAAGGTGTTGGCATTGCCATTATTGTAATCACAGTTAACATGAGTTTAATCATGAAATTTTTTTTTTTATTCAATTCTACTAATTTATTCTGTTCTAGGCAACTATAAACGTGTGCATACATTTTAATAGTAATAAATTAATAGTACCGGTAATCATATTCAGTTACATTTGTGATATTATTGTTATTGTTTGATAGTCAAACAGAATAAAATGACGCTGTCATTCATTACAAACGTCAATGTGGTTATGACAAAATATGACATGTTTATCAAAGTGATGACATTGTTGCCAGTGAGCAGGACATGGTGCGGTCAGTGGTGAAGAAACTTGGTGGCTACCGCATCGCATCCGCAGTCAGTGAGACCACAACACATGTGATTTGTGGCAATGACCGACGCACACTCAACGTACTCCTTGGTATCTGCCGGGGCAGTTGGCTGCTCTCTCTCGAATGGGTACGTCTCGTGCTTCAAACAGCTTCTCTTGTATGTTCTTATTCTCTTACTTTTTCTGTCATCTGGAGCCAGTAATGGCTGGTAATGTTCTTCCACGCTGTCCTGTCCATCACCTTATCCATACTCACATCTAGGATTTGTTTTTTCTTCTACATGCGTGTTCCCGTCTGATTTTTTTATCATTCTCTCCTTCCTGATGTCTGTGCAGTTAGCATTCTCCTCACTCACCTCTCTCCTCGTCCCTTTCATCACATGCCCGTACCATTTCAGTTGTTTCTCTCTTCTCTCTGGGTGCTTGTGTCATTCTTGTTGTTCTTTTAATATATTTTGTTTCAGATTTTATCTTTCATTGTTACTCCACACATCCACCTCACCATCCTTATGTCATCAGGCATGAGATTCTTCCACGGTTTGTGAACCCGATTTGGTCATTTCTGTGATTCGTTCAAATCCGATTTTGATCAAACTGGTCAAAATGGATAACAAATTAAACTTTTGTGTAGATTCCTGGAGTGGCATAGATCCCATTCGTGACCGTTGCCCTTTTAAAATCAGCACAGGTTACAATTTGCGCATGCGTACCACTGGAAAATTGCATGTCGTTATAGTAGATGACCAAATAATGTCAATGTTACTATGCTCTGTATCAGAAATTTACATTCCCATTCATATGTTATCTTTACCCTCATCAACTATTGTAGGATGACATGGTGGTTTCATAACTGGTCTCACTTAGAATGTGGCATTCCCACAATACCAAGTTACATGTTTGTAACGACATTTTAAAATTCTCACCTAGCATTTGCAGTACAAAATATCTTAGAATGTATCTTACATGTAAAAGTGCAGATAATTTTGCGTTGTGTCAATTAGTCTGGCATTATCCACATAATGTGGCTTGAATATTCCATGCATAATTGTGATAATAAATCACATTTTCAGTACTTAGAAATATAATTCTGAAGAGGTATTTTTGTTATGCAACTGATATGGTGTTCTAGGTGTTCAAGTCACTTGAGTGCAATCGCTGGCTAGACGAAGAACCGTACGAGCAGAGTGACTTCTTCCCTGCAGCACAGGTAACTGTTGCCATAAGTGTTTCTTGCAATTCATTTAGTTAACTTCACAACTAGGATTAGCAGGTCAAGAGGTTCCTAAGTAACAGCTAATTTCTGCCCATCTGTTAAATACTTGCAAACCCTGTTTCATGTAGGGCATTGTGGTTTTCATGGGGTCATTATGTGAAGTCAATGTTTGATGTCTGTGTTTGTCTCCGGCGCCAGATAAGTCGACTGGAGCGTCTGACAGCTTCTGGCAACTACACGCAAGACTTGTTCAGCAAACACAGTCTGATCTGTGTTGCTCCACACACAGTGCCAAGTCGCACGGACCTCGTGAAACTCATCAAGCTGTGTGCCGGACAGGTGACGTCTCGTTTCTCATTATCAGTTATCAGTATCAGGTGAATGCAAATTGTGTTGCAAATAAGATAAAGTTTTGTACTGGGCCAGTATTTCAGAATACAGTGGAACCTCGCCAGTAAGACCACCCAGGAGCCTAGGCCAGAGCCAAATGTCAAGATCACCCTATAACCAGGACTGACTTCCTATTCTTTTCTGTTAAATAAATAATTTAGGACTATCCTAGGGTGACCTTAATTGTGAGGTGGCTGTCTTACTGAGGTCACCATAAAATGGATATTTGCACAGTATTAAATTAATTTAGGAGTTTAGATAGCTTAACAAAACGAATGGGTCAAAAATTAGTTACTCTGAATGGTGAAACATTCATTTATGTTTGCTCTTTGAAAATGTTGCCAAATGTAAAATCTGGTGAATAATAGTGAGGCTTCATTTAATTTCCGGTTTGGAAATTCCCAACTAGAGCCGTGTCCCACACTCTCATATAAACTTCTCCCAGTTAGCCCCTATCTCCCCTACACCCAATATGCTAGTTTCAATTAACTTGAAAAGGAACTAGCTTTAGGACAATTGCTGCCTGACTGGCTTTTCCTCTGCTGTCAAAGCGGTTTCTGTGCTGAGAGAACACCACTTTGCCAATGTGGCCCAGTGAAAATGTAAATATTTCATTAAGTGACCCAAATATTTAATTGTTTACCCCCCCCCTTAATCGGTACACATATCTGACACACCCATTTATACTGTGTTTACATATTATTAACCCTACATAGAGTTTGACTTGTGGCCAACTTATAACATGCATACTGATAACATATAACAGCCCATAGACATATTTGTATCAAATTTGTTTAAGTTATCATGTAAAGAAACATAAATTAGATTGGGTTGCCATTTTACTCTAAATTTCAATTTCCGTTTACAAATGCAGAGTAGAGTCTGTCTGTAAATTATTGTGACATGTCAGGCAATCATCAACAAATAGGAAATGCATGCTAAATAAGAAATGGGACCATTTAAATATTTTTGTGTGAATTAGTTGGCTAGTTTTTGACATCTAGTTGTATTTAATGCTAAAATAGAGTGACTTAGTTGTATGTTAAAACAAAAATTTGTGTCAATCTGTCAAAAAGTTAAGAAAACAAAAAATTCATAAAAGTAATTTTTGACACATTTCAAACTGCAGTGTCTCCCTTAAGTTAGAATAAATGAAAAACATTGTGCCATGTAAACATCTGTTTTAACATTATGTGATGATCAAATGAATTTAAATATCAGTGTCTGTCTTTCCTATTTGCTATATATTAATTATATGTCAATTGTTATGCAGCTTGTCACTTTGTTGTGTTCTGGTTTAGGTGACGCAGTGCCTGTCAAAGTGTAGAGTTTGCGTGGGCAAGGTGCCCCAGGAGCCTGGTGTTATCTCCGTCTCTGAACAGTGGGTCTTGGGTGAGTGTCAGTGCTGTAGAGATGTCAGTGCACTGATAAGTATAACGTAACACAGCTAGTCTGTGTGTACTATCAAATACCTCCCAAGATTTTCTCCATGTTGATAGCTAAGCTTGTATTCCTCAGTTGTTCATTTTCTAAATTGAGATGAATGCCGAGATGCAAATGAAGAAAGCCATGTTTTTTTACACCAATCAAGTCTGGTCCAAGTCATAAACATGAACTCTAGCGTGCAAGGCGGATGTGTTATCCACTACGATGATATACATTTCAGTTTATGACTAGTCTGCATAATTTGATAATTCTCTCCGTCTTCTCGACCAAACGCTCTGACAAGTGTCCCGTCTCCCGTGTTGCAGATTCCATCACAGCGCACCGTGCACTGCCACACAAAGACTACAGACTCGATTGTGATGGCGACATGACCCGCGGTGATTCAAGTCCCGAGTATTAAGCCTCAGTGTCACATGACGAATATGCCCCGCCTGTCCAAAGTGCCTTGGCTGAAGGTTGCATTGCCTCACAAACATGTCGAAGAAAAGTCACCTCAGGGACAAACATCTGTTACTTGTCTGAATATGTTAAGACATCTCTATGCTGTGATGCGTGATACATCAGGAACAATTAGTGTGATAACACAGTGGAGACACGTTGTGATACCGTTCACCACTATTTAATCAGTATTTGTGATACAACCATGCAGCTGTACTTGATACTGTAGAGTAGTGAAGACTACATTGGGCACTCTCAGTATTACGGGGACAAATATAATTCCTACGAAGTTTGTGTTAGATGTATTATCAGGGATCCAGTCTAGGTTACACGGATTATCATATTATGACTACAGTGTGTATATATTATGTTAAACTTTAAATTGTAATCATTAGCAGTAATAATAATAATGTTCTGGGTTACTTTATTCCTAATCACACTACTCATAAAAACTAGAGATAAGATATTAGCTGTATGAAATGTCATGACAAGGATTAACTAAAAAAATGTGCATACCAGGTACTTGAAATTATATATAAAAGTCAACTGCATCATAATAAACTTTTTTATTATAACATGGAATATGAATGTTGTTATTCACAATACAATTACAACTGTAGCGATTAGTAACTTTTGTAACTTAGATCCAGCTACCATACTGGATTTTATTTAGTAGGTATACATCTGTGAGGAAACTAGGTGATATTGCTGACAAACACTGGATCTCAGCTTTCATGCCCAATTTCAGCAAGATATCAATCTGAAACAGTAAAACAATGTTTACGTTGTTATAACTGGGACTATTGTAGATGACTAGCAATGTATCACAACAAAATGATGTTAGCTGTTTGTTGTGATAACCTCTCTGGTCATAGTGCCTATCATCTCATTCACCCAATTGTTAACACCTTTTGCACTGCCGTCAAGTATGATGATGCTCAACCCACTGGTTTTGTTGTGCAACTGAGCTCAGATTCTCCAAGGTTATTGGAACTGTAGAAGTATTTTATTACTATTACATCTAGTTGAAGCATCAAGTCTTGTCATTGGTGAGGAACAATGGAGATCAGTAAATTAGCTATCACTTAATGGCATAACTAAAACAAATGAATATCTGAGATGAGCGAAATCCTTTTTGGATCATACCATTTTAGTTGTGGAACTGTTAGCATATCCATCAATGCTTTGCCGTTCAACTAAATGAATTAACAGGTGTCTTCTGTTATGCACAATTGGTTTACCTGAAAATCAACTCTAAGAAGACTGGAGTGAGTGCCATGAAGGTATTTTAAAATTGAGAAGTAATTATTGTATTGTTGGCTCACTCTTGGCATAACTGGCAAAAAGGCTAATACCACAGACGTTATGGTATGATGTTAGTCAGCCAGCATTGCAAAATCAGCAAAAACAATGGTTACAATTGAACATCTGCAATTTCTAATACAAGTTTATAGATGAAAACCTGAAATTTTTTATATTTTGTAAAATATATTCCTGTATTTTACCTGATTTTCTATATATTTTAGATAAGAAGTGGATGGGTACATTTACACATTGCCCACCTTTTTATATGATTTGATTATTATCGCATAATGAAATTGGCTTTGCTCACCATGAACAAATAATAAAATTGTTAAAAGGCATATTTGGCTGACAAGGTGTTAGAACAATTTATATACTACAAAAATGTTGTTTTGTAGTCTACAAAACAAATTTTTATGTCATGGTAAATTTCTATTGAATGAACTGAACAGATACCATAACATTTTAATTACAGTAATGTTTTCCCATGATCACCACGACAACTTCCTGTTATAATCTACTATGCTGGGTAATTCTGGATGGTGGGACAGACTCTATCACTGTAAATGGTGGCAGTCTGTACTTCTATTATTAACCTGTGTAGTAATTTCTAACAAGTAGTCTGCTGTGTTGGCGACATTGCCAATGTTTGTTTTGAAACTGGACGTTGTTTACCATTTGAATATGCTCTGGGAACGTATCTTCCAAACTGCGAACACTGTTGCGGGCTTAGTAAACACAATTCGGCAGGCAGTAAAACTTCAATATAGTTATTACAGTCTTAAGAACATAGTAATTAATGAAAAACTAGTAATATACTGCCTTCTTTCAGTAAATAGATAACAAAATAATGATGAAGGCAGGAACATTAACCTCATGTTTCCACGTTGCTTGTGAGGACATGTATGGACGTTTCAACAGTTCCTGGGCCTTGTCCTTGTCTGCTGTTGTCAGAGGTATCAGAGCACTCCTTGGAATATGTAACCTGCAAGAATTAACCGGCAATACACTCCTGTTACACATGCCTGCTGAATCTGCCATCTCCAATTACAGAATGCATGTGGCAAAGTTGATGTTTCCTTTAAAAGTTAAATATAATGTAATGCCAAAGTGGAGCTCTGCCTGCCATTCAGTTATTTCTCTGATGACAGATAATAAGGCATATTACATACATTACATGTAAGTAAATAATTGTTTTTTAAGAAATCACTTTGTAGATGAAGACTAACCGTCCAATGAGGCAAATTAACATATAGTCAGAGGCAGACCTTACCATTTGGTGGGAGATACAGTACCACAGCATTTTGCGAACTCAAACACGGAGTGAACTGAATATACATTTACCTGTCTATGTCAGATGGAAGTACACCTAACCAACGAACTGCAGGTACAGTTAGGTTGGCTGCCTCGAAGGAGAGTGACTGCAATGATAAGTTAGAACCATTTGTGAGCTAAATAATCAATCTTGTTCACAACACTTCAACAGGGAAGAACAGTTGTCAATATTTTGGGACTAAACAGTATGGATTATTTTGCAGCAGAAACATTTCTGTAAAGGAACATTTTATTTTATCTAGTATTTTTCGTAGTGACATATACTGTTTCTTATCTACCTGGAAAAACAGTTAGAAAATATCTATTCAGTGAAGTGTTGACTGTAGATGCCTGGGAGTTTTTTCACATTCATCCATTAAACACACTTTGAATGAAAGAATGATCTAAATGACTCCTGCTATAAAGCTATGTTTACTATGTGAGATTTTGACCAAGAAAATTGTAGAGATGACAATCACCAACAGTCATGTTGTTGGCTGCACCATGTCACCTGAAACTAACCATGTTTCTAATGCAGTGTCTTTGACACCATAATTTCTATTAATTAACTAGTTAATTAACATCTTACCCGTGATCCAAACTTGTAGACTGCCATAATTTCAAAACCTGTCAAATAAATGTGATGATCAACACATACATCCATTTATGTTTTCAACCAAATGTAAAAATATATGGCTCAGCCTGAGCGTATTTTAGAGATACATGTACACAGATCTAGGTTCAAGTAGAAAACTCAATAAAAAATTTCTGCTTATACATCTTCCTGCTGCTATCTTCATTACAAGATAATGGCTGGTATTGTCAGACATTTCCCTGTGAATCCAGGTAACTTAGGCTGGTCTAATATTAATAATACCCCAACTCCTGTTGCCCCTGCATTCATGGAAACTGATATCAGAGGCTCATCAAGACAAAACGATTGGTCAATCTCAACATCAATAAGCGGTAAACAAGTAGTCATCAGCAGCATTGATACTGCATCAAATGACTATCAAAAATGGCTTCCAAAACCACAGCAAACTGCCATGACACAGTTACCAAGACTATACTGCCTCGTTCCCATGGCGACAACCACGTCAACGTGCATTAGTACTTGTTACACCCAATATGTGGTGCCATTGTAGTGATTTATTCCTCCCATGACCAAATCATCATCCACCTGACAGCACCTATACATGTATATATGATTGGACTTTGCAGCCATATGCAACCATCCCTTATTTCTAGAGGACTAAGAAAGAATATGCTTAAGCAGCTGACCGTGTGGATCTGCATCAACCAATGCTAATGTTGGCAGTTGGAATGTGTCCCAGAGTTTCTTCACCATCAACCGTGTATTCATGTCAGGAAATCCCTTTCCCTGTGAAAGTTGGCACAACAATTTACATAATGATATTGAATAATCAAAACAACAGAAGTATTATATGTATTGGTTTATATTCTTTGTAACTTGCCTAGGTGCAGCGAGTACCTTTGCAAGGTTACAACTTCTGTGAATTGGCTAATATCGTGTGTGGACAACCTCAGACCTTTGGCAAATAATATCAAACTAATCACAGGATTGCTTGGTCTCTGGCTAAAACACGAACACAACCACTTACAGTCAGGTTAAATGTAATACTATATCTATTTAAATTTAGTAATACCAAGGGGAGATTTAAAAAAAAATCTAAAACACTTCAGTGTTAATTACCATGTTATTACTTCTGGAAGATATATAATTTATCTTTGCTAGTGTAGAACAATGCAGACTTTGTGATATTACAGTGGTATGTGAGAGTTACAACTGAGTTAACTTAACTTACTGTGATTATGATGCAGGGTGCCAGTTTCTGACAAACATTGTCATCAAGCAGAGTTTGGAAGGTGGCATCTTTCTCAACCAACAGTACAACCTTGGCTGATGATGTTAGGGCTGTTGTTGGTCAAAGAACTAGCATAGCTATGTTTTAAAATAAATGCCTTTTACAGGTAACAACAACAACATCAAGTAAACACTTATCACAACACAGGAACTTAAAATTAAAAACAATTCTGAACATTTGTCAACTCATCCAAATACAGGGTAACTAACGTTATCAATGTTAAAAGGACTATTACAGTATAAAGTAATCTTAATCGTGTATAATCATTGATAATTTTTTAGTTGGATAACTACTTAGTCAATTGTGTATACATGCACATAAAAGGATACAAGTAATACCTGTCACGTGACTTGGTATTAAAATTCCCTGGAACAACAACACATATGTTAATCATGCATGATCAGGGAATAGATGTTTTCTTCTTCAAACTGCAACACAGGTTTAATGTAACACTTGGGAACACATTATTTAATTACAGTCAAATGTTTTGTAAAGTCCACTTTCACACCAACACTTACATTGCTTGTCTGGCTGCAGTCTACGTAACTGGCATCAGCGTCTCTGAACTGAAGGTCACCAGCTATACATCCTTTCGATGTCGCCATCTAAAGAAATCACATACCCGTCCACCCATCATTTGGATGGGTAAAACCTATTGCATTAAAACAATAAGGATCAGTCTTCCACTATCATATCTATTGTCAGTTAGGCTATGAACTTGGGTGTTACATACGTGCTTGTAGTGTACTTGATTTTACTTCATAATCACAAGACTTGACTGGCTTGTGTGTATGTGAATTAATTATACTACCAACAAATTTTTGACTGGCAAAAATGTTACCGTGCATAAAGCCCTGTTGTCATAACAAAAACAACATAGGAATTACCACGCGAAGATGCCACCTAGGGACGTGAAGCATGCAGGAGATGTTGTCTACAATGCCATCAACATAAGCCTGGCTGCCAAACAACTGTGGGTCCTGGTAGAACAAATCCCTGCAACACCGTACAACACCAGTGTCTGGCCACCCAGAACATGAACATCACTATTCTAATGGATCCTTGTACAAATGCAATTTTCTTTATTTATGTTTAAACTTGCATGGCATTTTTGGTATCATATGCCATGTTCATGTCAGTTCAATGGCTGCATGAGTTTTTGTAACAAATAGGCTAAATGGATGAGAAACTGAAAAACTTAATATCTTTATTATTTTATCAGTCAACAATCACTGCATTGCATGGTAGTTTTGGTAGAATTAATAGTACTACTAAAATTGTGTATCTACTACCAGACCTTTCATTTACTACTGTGATTTAAACATGATTCAAACTTTACCTTTTTGTACAGTACGAATTGTTCTGTATTAATCTGTGCATCAGTGACAGAACTTTTACAGTTAATGCTAAGAACAGAAACAGAAATGTTGTAAAGATGCTGAAACATAAAATATTCAATACAACTGTAATGATGTTGGTAGTTTTAATGTGTTTTACATATTAACAAACAGTCAAGTAAACTCTATTCTAATAAAGTTAATCTTAGGGTTAACACATAGATGATCAGTTGTTAAAAACATAACACAATTCATTGTCTAGTTTTAAAAGAAATATACTAATTATGAATTTAATACTGCATTAGTTGGCATGTTGTGAACATACTGTATCTGTACACTTACCTTTTTTCAATAAGAACTTTAATGCAATTATTTGCTGACAATTCATGAGCATTTATAAATTTGCAATAATTAAGCCTGTTCTTGCTTAAAATCGGAAAAAAGTGTATAAATTATTGCTAGTTCTGTCAAAATCTCTTTAATGTACCAATTTCTGTAAGACCTAATTATTATTATTATTATTAATTTATTCAGCCTCTGTGGCCAGAGAAGAAACATTAAATATTATACATACATTCGCATATACATTCACATATAAAATACACACAAGGAAGAATAAAATGTTTAATAAAATAGATAGTAACTCATTTTACACTAATTAGGCCAACACATGTCACCATACTCACAGAATTTGTTAATACTTTGAACAGAATTGAATCTGATGACTGTAGGCTTGTTTCCCGGTGCCATTTCTAGACCACACCCCTCCTGAAACCTGAAATATTGTCGTTTGTTAAAACCAACATACACTTTAAGGTGGACAGCAGTAGGGTCAGTGTACTGCACTAGAAGTAGACATTCAACATATACTATATCATGTTAAATTTCAAGAACGTCTGCTACAAGTAAAGAGAAAATGTGTTCATCATAATTATCAATGCAAGCAAATGTTTCATCCTCTGGATGATACCACACATACACAACTAAAACAGGTTTTCCAAAGCATTCCAGATTTAAATGCAGTTGGATGATTTTAGTAAAACTCAAGGAGGATGAACACTAACAAAAATGCTGCCCCAATAATCTACCATGCATAGGCCTAATATTAATAATACATGTAAGTTATATTTGGTAAAAGTCCTCCAATTGGTCAAATCCTGGTCTGCCCCTGATAATTTTGCATGTACTATGCCATAATTAATATGTAACATGTACCCTGTAGTACATATATTACAGCTAAGTTGCTAAATCTCCAGGCCTAATTGAAACACATTTAATGATTGTGTAGTCAACTATTTTCCAACTTGATTTTATGCTTAACTGCAAAATCAGCTGTTTTAAGAATGGGCAGTGTTTACTCCAAAGTTACCGACACATGTATGCATACATAAAAGTACATATACATGCACATACAAACATGCATGCACAAACACACGTGCACACTACATTCCATCAACTGCAATTTTGCAGAAGGCTGCCACACACACACACACACACACACACACACACACACACACACACACACACACACACACACACACACACACACACACACACACACACACAACACACACACACACAACACACACACACACAATATATATATATATATATATATATAATATATATATATATATATATATATATATAAAAACATGTATATATATATATATATATATATATATATATATATATATATATATATATATATATGGTGTTTTGCATAAAGCTACCTTTTTATAAGAAACTGATCAATATAGTTAAATGTTAGTGTGCATCACAAACCTGACATCTTGCCAATTCCTTCTGCTGTTGTACACCAAACAGGGTGGTTCATCTTTGCTCAATGAAACCATAATACCTTTAAATATTTCTTCAATCAAACGTAATATATTCTCCCTACAAATATGAAACAAAACGGGCATCAAATCATTACTTCATTACACACGCGCGCATGCACGCACGCACACACACACACACACATACACACACACACACACACACACACACACACACACACATACACAACACACATAGGGTACAATGAATGCACAACAATATTATTTATATATAACTTTGAAAAGCTGTTTACAATGCCATACATTTATGAATGCATGTTTTTTAGATTGTTCCAAGCTACCTAAGTTAGCTTGGAACAATACAAAAATGATCAGTTTGAGACTGTATACATAAGTTAGGACATTCATAATTTGATTATTCATAGACAGGTTAAGTGGTATGAATTTTAAATGGCACCACTTTGTCGATCATTCCTTGGGCCATGGACAACCTGTCAAGTCAACCTTGGGTCTTTGGTCCCTGAGATGAAGTACATCTAGGAGTAATAACACAACAAACACTGTATATATTTATATTATAATACACAAGTAAAGTAATCAGGCTCCATGCTAACATCAACTACAGTCCACATCTGAGGTTGATGATTATACATTTCAATTTACTGCCTACTGGCATAGACCATAGTGATTTAATTAATATGGTGATACTGACTATATAGATAATACACCATTGTATTATAGGATGTTAAATTTGTACAACCTAATTAATGCCAGTTGAGTAGACAGTCACACTCATACAGAACATATCATAGATATAGTAGTTTATGTTTTGTTTTACTCATATACTGTCTGTGGCCCGGTTGTGTCTGTGAATGTGCTAGGACATTGAAACTAGAATAAAAATCAGCCTTCACATCAATTCCAGAATTGGAATCATCTTGAATCCTAAGCTATATTAACTATAGCTGACAGTGTGATCTTCAACCCACTTCTAAGACCAAGTCTTTTCTATTTCAGAAAGTGTTCAAGTTTTGAGTTGACGTTCCTTGCCCTGTCCCTTGCGACTTTTGTCATGTGATTATAGATCATAACATCTTATAAAAAACATCAGTGCTATGGTGTGTATAAGAGGCATAGCTTGTGAATGGTTCAAAAGTTACCTTAGCAATAGAGCACAATGTGTTGTATAATAACACATCATCGTACTATATGAAGATAACTTGTGGCGTTCCCCAGGGATCCATACTAGGCCCATTACTTTTTATCATATATATAAATGATATTGTAAATGTGTTGAGCATTCTTAAGCCAATACTGTTTGCAGGTGATACTAGTTTATTCCATGCATACACAAATTTCCACACTCTCATAGAAGAAGTTAATATTGAACTACAAAAAATTGGAATATGGTTTAATACTAACAAACTAACATTAAATGTTAAAAAATCTAATTTCATAATATTCATACCAAAAGGGAAAATTTATAATACAGACAATGCTGAAATAATAATGAATGGTAACAAAATAAAACAAGTCAAGTTTACAAAATTTCTAGGAATACACATAGATGAACATTTGAGCTGGACAATCCATATTAATAATTTATCCAAACAAATTGCACGAAATGTAGGAATGCTTAATAAATTAAAATATTTTCTCCCATTGTACACCATGAAGACTTTATACTATTCATTAATATTATATCATCTGCAATATTGTGTCCTGTTGTGGTCAAATACATACACAATTCATTAAAAACAATTAAGGTACTACAGAAGAGAGCAATAAGGATAATTACAAAATCACAATATACATTCACATACAGACCCTTTATTTTCGAAATTAAAACTGTTAAAGTTAAGTGATCTATATAAACATCAATTAGGGATTTTTATGTATAAATCCATTAATCGTCAACTCCCAGATAACTTGACTTCTATGCTTAAGCGAACAGAAAATTTTCATAACCACAATCTTAGAAATTGTAATGGGTTTTACATTCAAAACATAAGAACAACCAGGTCCTGGTCCAGTCTTCTGGAATACACTACCTCAACAGCTAAGAAAGCTTAGAACAATAAAACAATTTAAAAGTAAGCTAAAGGAGTTATTACTGATGGGATATTTAACTTAGGCATTTATAAGAATGATTGTACCATAGTTAACTTAGGCATTAATAAGGATTTTGTACTGTAGTTAATTTAGGCATTTATAAGGATTATGTACCGTAGTTATAGTATTCTTTTATTATTTATCAGTATTTTTATTTTTTAGACTTATTTAAGTATTTAGCATCATTCATGATACTGATGATGTGACAGTAGTAATATTAGTAGTAGTAGTGTTCTAGTGGTAGGTAATGTTATAATATTTTCATTGTTATTGTAATTCACTCGTAATAATATTTTATATGGAATACTTTTTGGGTTCACAAACTTCACATATGATTCTGCTGATTAGAATAATTAGAATATGTGAATTTAGGCCATTAGATCTATAAAAACAGTTGTGTACACTAAAATTGTACATTTTAACTCTGAAACAAATCTATTACAAGTACTGTTTACATTTACTGAAAATTACTTTGATATTTTATGTATGTGTATGGGTGCAGGTATGTGTACCGTAGTTATAGTATTCTGTTTTTTAAGACTTATTTAAGTATTTAGCATCATTCATGATTCTGATGATGATATTTATATATTTGGTTTACTTTTATAATAATTAATTTAATATGTCCATAAAGTATTATGTTCTGGTGGTCCTCGGTATACGCCCCCAGGGCTTTCTAGAGGATCTCCATAGTTACATTTTATATTCATGTTATGTTTGTGAAACTGTTTGTATGTTGTGACAAAAATAAAGTTCAATTCAAAATGTGCAGGCCTGGCCCTGGACGACGCCGTTTACCTGCTGTAGACGTAGTCGTAGTCTTTCACTTCAGTATTTTTCAGTACCGAATTAACAACTGACGAACTATCACTATCAATACACTGCTGCCGCAAGGTGTGTATCCTCCCTTCCTGCAGAAGTATGTTCCGCAGATCGTTTATATTTCGCCAAATCTCTGTGTTCTCCATCAAAATAGATGTCGTCTGCTACCAGGTACGCACGTCGTGTAGGTGTGTGTATGTGTCGCCCTCTACTGCAATTATCCAACGTTGACTGGTTCATAGCCGACCACAAGGGGCCATTCTTTTAGAGACCCGGGACGCTGTACTGTACCTTTTATTTTGCGAGGCGTCGTGAGATGACGGAAATTAAATGTAATCATCATTGGCTAAACGATGTGCTCTTTTTGTCAAATCCGAACCCACTTCAATTTCGCCGTTATAAAAAGGCCCTCTAATTTTACTAAACATTTATACGTTAATTTGTTAACTCTAGCATTCAACACCATCATTGACAAATTACGTTGTCATTGTTATTGAAAGCTTCATTCCTTCAACCCCGACAAGCATCAAAATAATTAGTTAGTATTTTCACGGCTCATTTTGAACAGAGTTCCTTACTGATTCATCCATAACTCTATTAAAATAATACATACACATTCCGCCAAATGCGTGCAAATAAATAGTTTGAAAGTTGCTGTTTGAAAGTTGCTGCTGATGAAGTGCTACAAACAAAAAACCTCGTAAAACTAAGACACCTGTGAACTTAATATCCGTGCGTCCTATTTGAATTGTGTGGAGCGATTTTGGCCTTGGCGTTACGGTTGGGACAGAACGTGCATTACATATATAAACATAGATTCAAGATGATACATGTAGTTTAGAGAACACGTACAGTTACTTTTTCAAGTCACCACGAAATATAGACAGCAAGTGTGTGTATGAATTATACTAACATTTGTAGTTATTTTTGGTCAATCACATTGATTGATTATTGTACAGTTTCATATAATATTAAACATCGTAATATTATATTTCCATCCTTATGCCTATTTCATCAATGTAGTTAGTGTGTTAATGCATGAACCAGTAAATTGTGTGTACGTTTATAAGTTCACACTTATATGGAAGCCACAACCCATCTGCTGCAAAGTGGTGTGCCATACCATAATATAATATGCACTTTGCCAGGATTTCTGCTAGGATCCACTAAAATTTTCTTTTGGTCGCCAGTGGTGCCAATTCAAAACTCTACCAATTTGGGCGTGTATCAAGACACTGTTATAGGTGAAGATATTATTTTTACACATCAAGTGAACCATAATAAGCATGATTTATGGGTAAATGCATGTAATTATAAAATGTAACGGGATTATAATTAACATGTCCATTCAGTACTACTTCACCATACAGCAATTAATGTTATGTCATTTGGAAAACTAACAACACATTATTTATAAAACTAACATGTTGTCCAGTAGATGTGTGCTTAGGTGTTCTTATTACACTTGTATACTATACTGTACTGTTTTTGTACTTGTGATAGGTACCAGGAAAACCAACTCTGCCCCCAAAGAAACCTGGATTTCCAGCTTCACCTGAAAGAAATACTGCTGGCAGGAATGTATATAAAATCTAAGGCCTGTTACACTCGGTGGCAACCTCCTGAAGATAGTGTCACTAAAATCTAAACTCTAACAAAACACATGCCGTTCATTGGTTGTGTGCTGCAAGTGGTGACGTAACATGTCATCGGCATGACAATAAATATTTGCAGACAACAAGAGCAGGTAAAAGGAAATACATTTTTATTGTTCGCTGTACATGTTGCAGCCGTGAATAATTCTAATGAAAAAGTGACAGTACTTCTATTTGTGTAGATTTACACAACAGGTCGACAGTACGGAGTAAGAAACAAAATCTAAAGAAACATAATCCCTAGTTACTGTTTTGGGAAATAATGATTTACTACAGTATGAAGCTCAACTACACTGTGCAGATCTATCATGAAACAGTTACTGTGCATGTGCACACAGAATGAGGTGAAATCACTCTGCTTTAGCAATGTGTTCTGGAATGAAACCATTAGACCTAATATTTATTTTTGAATAGCAGTAACTTGTATTTCAGTAATATACATCTCGGTGGTTCCGGATTCGACAAAACTGTCAAAATCA
>JAODUO010001542.1:0-5000 GCA_025642075.2 Ridgeia piscesae
TCAAAAATACCTCCTCAACGTGTACACAACCCACACAACACACAACACAACAAACACACACACATACAAATACAACACACATACACACAAACACACACATAACACATACACACACACACACACACAAACAACATACACACACACACACATACACACATACACACATACATACATAACACACATGTACACACAACCACACACACACATACACACACATACACACATACACACACATACACACATACACACATATACACATACACACATACACATATACACACATACATACGCAACACACATGTACACACAACCACACACACACACACTACACACACACACACATACACACATACAACACACACACACACATGTACACACAACCACACACACACATACACACCACACACACATACGACACCACACACACACACATACACACACACACACACACACACACACACACACACACACTCACACACACACACACACACACACTCACACACACAATACAACCACACACACACAACCACACACACACACACGCACACAACCACACACAACCACACACACATGCACATACACACACACACACCACACACAACCACACACACACTCACACACACAATCACATACACACACAAAACTACACACACACACACCACACATACATACGCAACATACACACATATACACACAACCACACACACAACCACAACCACACACAACCATACACACACCCACCCACCCACCCACCCACACACACACACACACACACACACACACACACACACACACACACACACACACACACACACACACACACCACCACACACACACACACACACATGTACACATAACCACACACACACTCACACACGCACGCACGCACGCACGCACGCACACACACACACACGTTCACTGACAATCAAATGTACGTAACAAGCAGTGGCGTAGCCATGTGGGGTCCATGGCTCCTCCAAACCCAGGTAATTTGGAGGGTAGGGAACAAAGGACCAATAACTGGTTGCCTGATGAATTGGTTGCCCGATGAATACAGTGACGAAGTACAGATGATGTAGGGATGTCTGTGTAGGACTTCCGTTCCCAGTCCTACCCTTTGGCAAAGACATTTGGGCACTGAAGTGTCGAACCCGGCCCAACATCAGATGTACTGTTATCCCTGTATCTTTCCCAACATTTGATATTTCATTTCGTAAATTCAATCATTTAACATTATCCCATGCATTATGCATATTTACATTCCATAAATTCCATTCTTTGCGCACTTTTGAGGCATAAAGACGGTACCATCGGCAAAAACAAACTGTATTGCTCATTCTATGTGCACAGCGCAGTAAGACATGGCCGCTGCACTTGCGGCTGACACAAACCGGAGCACTATTTTGGGTCTCAAAATGTGTCTAAAACGAAATATTTGTAAAACATAAATATTCCTGGGAATTATGAAGTATTATCATTTGGGGTAGGGTTAGTATGACATATCAAGTGTAAGCAAATATACAATTAAAGCGATAACATATCGAGGTGGTTCTAAATAACACTCAAGTGCCGAAATATGTTTTCATTCAAATAGGATTCAGTTACCGAATGTGTAGGAATCCTCCACTTCTGTCGTAGGCGATCAACACTCAACTGTCTGAGCGTAATAAGTGACAGGGCAACGAATATGTCATCATTCTCAATGCAAGTGATGGCTGTTAATATATCAACACAGTGGGGCAAAATATTAGATGCTGACTAAGGTCAAATTACACGTTGGAACAAACACAATTTATCTAGTCAATGTTCTACTGTGTAGTTGGAACTTCCTATGGAGAATTCATAAATGTTAATAAGCAGCAACGTTACACGTTATGAAATTACAGGTTGAACGTTTGCGTCTCATCATTCACGTTTAGGCACAAATGTGTAATTACTGTTTCATCAGAGTAAAAGAAGAAGTTTCGGAGATGTAGCCTAAGGAATATGGTGGCCGGCTTTAGGTGGCTATGTTATAGAGGCTGTGGGTTAGGGTTTCTATACAATAGTATTGTGCAATCTTTCTCTTTGTTTCTTACTTTGACAGTTTCTAATTGCTTACAACATCCGGCAGGGTTCCATTAACTGACTAGTCTGCCTGGACGACCTTTCCATGTTGGCAGTGAGGGTGGTGTCACTGTCTGGGTGCTTGTCGTCCTCACTCGTTTGTTTACGTCCCAAATTAAGACTGGACCGACATTAACGTCATTCTTCCATTCACGAGGGATATACAGTTTCCAATGTTGAGAGCCAGGTTCTATACATATTTTTATGTATATACATATATGTATATATATATATATATATATATATATATATATATATATATATATATATATATATATATATATATATATACAGTTTGCATGGATGCCGGATGGCTCCCTCAAATTCAAAATCTTGGCTACGCCACTGGTAACAAGACACATAAATACATATACACATTTACACACTCAACATTAGCACACACACTACCTAGACTCACGATCGCTGACGGAAATCACATTGGCAATGAGGAGAGTTCGGCCTGGCTTGGCCAAGTCAATCAGGTCTGCCTGCATGCCCTTGCACAAGTCTCTGGCTGCGGTCCATGACAAAGTCGCTTCCTTTTGTCGACACACCATGATTTGAGAGCCGTTGAATGTCTGCCATTTCCCCATCCACTCCGCTGTCGCGTAAGTTGGTAGACATTCAAGGAACCGAAAAATAATAATAAGTATAATAATAAAAAAAAAAAAAATTGTAAAAACTAAAACAATCATGCAACGTCATACCAAAGTAATTGAGTGAGATATGTTTTTTATTTACTGGTCTGTGACGACGTATTTATTTCTAACAAGTGTTTTTAATATATATATATATATATATATATATATATATATATATATATATATATATATATATATATATATATATATACGCGACCACCTTCTCAAATTAGACCACCCGTTTAATAAGGCCACAACAACATTCACTTGTATGGCCGATTTATAGATGTTCTAGTGTAGAAAATAAAACATCTTTGTAAATATAAAAACATTCAAATAATCAAAAAGAAATTGGATAGGAGCGACGCCATCGAAAGGCCAATCAATTGCAGTGGTACATTAACGTGTATCAATGTCCCCCCGGAGATATTAAAGTAATTACACGCGGTATCCAAATTCTTTCTCTTGAAAAAACTGATTAGACCACATTTAAGGGTCTGTAAATTACAACTGGTTTGTAAAAATCATACTAGGTAAAACACGTTTTACTGGTACAGCAGAATTTTTTTATTAAGAGTAAAATGTGTGCAAATGTTGTGTTCACTGTGATGTACTGAACTCATGTTATCGAAAAGGTTTCATTCCTAATGGACCCTTCATCTACCCATCCACATCCAAATTATGTTTGGATTATTGTATTTTTTATTTATGAAGCCCCTAAAGCAATCCGGAATATCATGGTTTAAGGAAACATCTCTTGATTGATAGGTAGCAGCATAGCGTGTGTCCCTGATACCAAAAGTATGGTTCTATGTGATGCAGTTATTATGACACGAGGAAATGGGGATTGGCGGCCATTTTCCAAGATGGCCGCCAAACCAAGAAACATTTTCAAAAGTTACATCGGCCGGAAGCTTAGGACATAGCAAATCCACGGTCGCCGTACGTGTACACTCAAAGCAGGGTCAGCCCCGTTAGTACGGATGCTTCGACAATCACCAGCGTTTGCAGTTTTTACAGTTTTTGACTAGAATGGATGCTTCCCAGATAAGTAGATATGGTTTTATTGAAGAGGTCTGTATAAATCACTTTGAGCATTCCTGTGGACTGGATCGTGCGCTATATAAGAACTTACCTTTAACTTTTATTAGTTTATGTAGAATGTAACATACGAAGATTTTTTATTTGTACTTTAAATGTGAAACATGCTATCTACCGAAGTACTTGTGGCGTAAGAACATCCACTAAGATATAGTTTGACATGTCCGTTTTAGCCATGTATACAGTAGTAGTAGTAGTAGTAGTAGTAGTAGTAGTAGTAGTAGTAGTAGTAGTAGTAGTAGTAGTAGTAGTAGTAGTAGTAGTAGTAGTAGTAGTAGTAGTAGTAGTAGTAGTAGTAGTAGTAGTAGTAGCAGTAGTAGTGTAGTGGGCTGATTTGTGAGTACAGTCAAGTAGTAGCAGTAGCAGCAGCAGTAGTAGTAGCAGCAGCAGCAGCAGCAGTTAGTTAGCAGTAGTCGCAGTATACAGCTAGCAGCTAGCTACTAGCAGTAGCAGCAGTTAGTAGTAGCAGTGTGTAGTAGTAGTAGTAATAGTAGTGTAGTAGTATAAGCAGTAGAGTAGTAGTAGCTTAGTAGTTAGTACAGTAGCAGAGCAGCAGAGTAGCAGTAGCAGTAGCAGTAGTAGTAGCTAGTAGTAGTAGTAGCGCAGTAGTAGTAGCAGCAGTATTTTGTAGCAGGCAGAGCGTAGTAGTAGTAGCATGTTAAGCTAGCAGCAGCAATAGTAGTAGCAGCAACAGCAAAGCAGCATGAGCAGTAGTAGCAGTAGAGTAAGCAGCAGCTGTCAGTTGCTGTAGGTATGCGGCAGCAGCTGCTGTGCTAGTAGTAGTGCTAGCTGTTGCTGCGTGTGTGTGTAACAGTAGTCAAGCTGTAGTAGTAGTAGTAGCAGTTGTGAGTTGTTGTGTATGCAGTTAGTGTTAGTAAAGACGCAGAAGCAGTCCAGTAGTAGCTAGCAGCAGCAAGCAAGCAGCAGTAAGCAGCAGCAGCAGCAGCAGCAGTCAGCAGCGGCAGCAGCAGCAGCAACAGTAGCTGTGAGCAGTAGTATGTAGTAGCAGCACCCAGCGCGCCAGTAGTAGTACAGAGTAGTAAGTTGAGTAGTAGTTACAATGCAGTAGTAGTAGCAGCAAAACAGTCAGCGTGTAGTAGTAGTAGTAGCAGTAATTAGCAGCAGCAGCTTGGTGTTAGTGTAGCAGCAGTA
>JAODUO010001542.1:10000-35000 GCA_025642075.2 Ridgeia piscesae
ATTTGGTATAATAGAATAAAATTAATGTGCCATTTGTCTGTCTGTCTGTTCAAACGTATTTTTATGATAATAAATGTTCGTCTGTGATTCGTTGTGCGCTCTACATTTTAGCATATCGCGTTTCGTCTAATATGCAATATTGATATCTTATAAAAAAATACAAACCTCTATGATGTATTCGGTGTACTATTGGCAATGTTTGATACGATCCATTAAACAAAACTTGGTTGATTTCCGGTTACTGCCAGGCTGTTGATGTTTACTGCTTCCGTGGAAGGCGAGTTTATTTTTGATTAACTATTTAAGGAGCATTAACAAGGCATTTACAAATTCACTACCAATTGCATCAGCATAACTACCTTATTTATGAAGTGTAATCCAGTCAGTGAGGAATTTGATCGAGTTGTGAGTTTTCAGAAATGTCAAGACACGCCCGAAATAATATTATACTCACTGAATCGATGTTTTTGTTTTCTTTGTCTTCTCGTTTCTTCGTCCTTTCTGAGGTGTGAGTCACTTTATTTAGTCATCGCCGTGGCATTCTTCTATACACTCAATATTATTATATATACACACACGCACACATGCACATACGCACGCACACACACACGCACGCACACACAAACACACACACACACACACACACACACACACACCACAACACACACACACACACACACACACACACACACACACACACACACACACACACACACACACACACACACACACACACACACACACACACACACACACACACACACACACACACACACACACACACACACAATTTGGCGGACCAAGGTTTGCTGAATGGTGACCTATTCCGACCTCTGCACAAAGTGTTACCTCTCCCTGCTATTGTTCATCTTATTACTTCTTGGTATCTCTTGAGTCGACGCTGTCTGTGCGTCTTCTAGCTGCACTCTGGTTTCTTTATCAATGGTAGCGTTTCCATGTGGTTTCTTTAAAATAATGATGAGTTCCATGTTAGAAACTCTTTTCTGTGGATAGGTCCAGCGTTTCGTCATTCGCTAGACAATGAAGAGGAGCACAACATCGAAATTGCCGGTGATAAGATGTACGTCAGCGGTCCGCGGGTCAGTTGCAACCCGCGAAGGTTTCATGCGACGCACGGACTAAGACCGATATTGCACACAATGTGGTCCGAGAGATGACATGATGCGTTTGCATTTTGTATCTTCCTTTGAAAAATGAACCAAGTCAGTTGTTTCGCTGACGGGAAAGGTGCGACACTTTGCGAGTGTCGCCGTGAAGCCTTTCAGAAAGCTCATGTGACAAAGCAACTAAAACCAAGAACATGCGATTGTGCAATTATTGCGGACTGAAATTGCTGAATGTTCAACGTAAGGAGGAGAACGTATAATCACGGACTTATATTTCGATTTCGTTTCTTTAATTTGTTTCTTCTAGCCGATGACACTGCTGTCTCTGTTGGAATAGACAAGGGTGTGAGCATCCTTCAAAATCAAGGCTAAACCGCACATAACCAAGATAAAGTTTGTCGTTCAATTTCAACGGGCAGTTGCTAGAATGACAATGATTTTGTTATGCCTTGTATTCGTTATATGGCGTTTCGTTTTCCATGAAGACTAGGCTAATGCCAATCCATTCTGTTCACTTGAAAGAGGTTTGCGTTACCGGCTCTCCAATCACTGGTTCGTATAAGAAACACGCGCGAGCATGTATGTGTGTGTGTGTGCATACGAGCAGGCACGTGCATGTGTTTTCCTTAGTTTGCTTCGTTTTCACATTGATCAGTTGTGTCTTTGCATAATTTATGGAATACTTCATGATATTTCTCGTTGTGCACACCTTTTCTTTATATTTTCAACATAATTAAAAGAAGTCACGTGGTCACGGTGACCTAGGCAACTATTGTATGAGAAATATATATATATATATATATATATATATATATATATATATATATATATATATCTCTACCCTCCACTGCAAGAATATTTATATGACAACAAGTAAAAAATGGGTTTCCACACAAACATTTGCTGCCGGATAATACTTCATGAACTTAATAATAATGAAATCGACTGTTCAAATTTTAGAAATAGGTATTCAAAGTGTTGTTCTAATAAAGTCATTAGTATAATTAATTATTATAAATAAGTTTGAATTGATAATGATCTGAGTTGGTGCATGTCTAATCGGTACGATGACACAGCATAATCTGAGTAATACAAGAGCCGTATTACGTATGAGAAATAGTGACGTCATTACAATAGTAACAATCTCACTCAGTATTATTATTATTATTACAACTACTACATAAGCCTAATTCCTAAAATACATCTCGCCGGGTAATGAAAGCAGGGATAAGCGCAATGAGCAACAATACGTTTTACATGAAATGTTTGTGTGACTTCTGATATTTCGACAGCGCGGAACTCTATAATAACGTGACGAGTCGTACGTAATACGTCAAAGTAGATAGACGTGTCTCTCTCCTTTCACAGCCACTTCCGTGTATGAACTACAAAGCGACCGCAAGCAGAAGGCTCATCCGTGGAAACACAAGAGACGTCAGATACGTTCACGTTGAAGAAGCGGATAGTAGAGATTGTGAGATTAGCAATAAGCAATTATGGACGTTACTAATTGATATGCAGAGCGAGTGGTTTGGATCGTTGTATTTTATTTTAGGTAACCGTGGCATGATTAAAGACGAGAAACATTCTTGGTGAAGCATAAACGAAGGACATGCAACGATATATTCGACCATGATGCATTGCCGGCTAAGCTAGCTTGGGCAATTATGACGTTCGTCTGTTTATTTGTCAGCATATTTTGTATATTTGTACTTTAACATCAGTTTCAGCAATAGTTCTCATTCACAATAAACACATAGTGCAATGGAAATGTGATCAAAAATACGTAGGGGCCTATATCTTTCTGTGCAGGGTCCACATGTTGAGATAATACTGATGGTTAGCGTTAACTAGGTGTGTGTGTGTGTGTGTGTGTGTGTGTGTGTGTGTGTGGTGTGTGTGTGGTGTGTGTGGTGTGTGTTGTGTGTGTGTGTGTGTGTGTGTGTGCGTGTGGTGTGCGTGTGCGTGTGCGTGTGCGTGTGCGGTGTGCGTGTGCGTGTCGGTGCGCGTGCGCGTGCGCGTGCGCGTGCGCGTGCGCGTGCGCGTGCGCGTGCGCGTGCGCGTGCGCGTGCGCGTGCGCGTGCGCGTGCGCGTGCGCGTGCGCGTGCGCGTGCGCGTGCGCGTGCGCGTGCGCGTGCGCGTGCGCGTGCGCGTGCGCGTGCGCGTGCGCGTGCGCGCTTGAATGTCTCTTTCTCTGTGTGCGTGTATGCGTGTGTGCGTTTGTGTCGTGAGATGAATCTATCTAGGTATAAAACATCTCAAATCGCCCACCGCGCCTACTACAAAGACTTGGAAAATGTCAAATCCCCCATCGAAGTTCGCCAAAATAAATATTCGTATTGAAGCTCGCTCAAAACGCTGAAGAATTTGCTCGGTAACCCATTGGTACTCATATCGATGTCCGCCAAAACACACAGAGGCACTATATACTATTGATATCATCGACGTCAAGCGCCGCTTACCCAGATAGCACGTAAACGTTACATTAACGTTTGCATTTGATTAGAACCGTTTGATTTTGGTTACGATTAAATCTCTAACGTTCCCGAAACGTTAGTTTGTTGTTGTTTTTGTTTGGTTAGAATGTAAACGTAGATCTACGTTAAATAAACGAGCAAAATAACGCAAAAAGTGTTCGCATTTAAACGTTAAACCAACGTTTCTGCCAACGTTAAATTAACGTTAGATTAACGTTTGCATGCTATCTGGGTAGTTATTACATTTGTACACCGGAGTTGTATTGTACGTTGGACTAAGGATGAGTGTGAGTAGCGGTGCTGCCATCTTTCGGGTCCCGTTACATCTAACGGTCATGCGATTGGTCCACGTAGGTTTAGACGAATAAAGAAAATGATGACTTTTCTCGACAGTTTTTCGTTTCTTGACGATGTACGGCGTATGGATACACGCCAAGTAAGTACAAATAAGCCATATGGCATCACCGAGGACACTTATTTCATGGGTTCTAATGCGCTACATGGTATCAATTGCTGTTCTAAAAACGCATATTTTGCCGAATGCATCAATATGCAAAACTCCCATATTATCGCCTGTAAACACGACACATATGCTACAATATAAATCTATAATCCGTTGATGATATGGTGATTACGATTATTTTAGTCTTAAAAACAGTATTCTGTGTAGGGTATGATGCGTGTGAGTAGAGGTTTGTACAAAAGGATCCATTTTCTTTTTATGCAACGACTATTTGAGCGAGCGTTGCTGTCACTGCATAACACTAACACTGTCGCCGACTGATCCAGCCTCACTATCAGTATCACTCGGTGACGGTGGCACTGTCACTGACAGAATATCCCACTCATACTGTCTGTATCATGCAATGTGTCATATTTACTAATTAACCAGTCGCATCTTGTATATCAACATGTGGGTATTCACGAACAACCCTGCGCACTTCTGTTTAGTGCGAACTCACCACGATTTTGCCATTATAAAATGACAACAAATGCAAAAATAATTACTCCAGTCAGAGGCAGTGCATTAATCCCATGATTATATATTATTTCAGCCATATTTCTGTTACAAAAATATTGCATTTCATGTAATAATTTTTTTACAATTTGTTGTTAATTCAACTGGTTGCTTTTGAGAAAAAATGGATAGTCTATTTAAACCATTTATGAGTGGGAGAATTTAAGTGAGCGTTCAGTTGTCTACATATTTAAGTAATCTTGTTCTAAACAGTCCCACTGTCCCAGTGAAACTGACATGAAGCTCCACACGATTTTTTACATGAAATAGTAATATTTATTGCAGAAGTTGGCAGAACTGAATTTTATCACCACAACTCTTCTGTGTCTCTTTGTATCCTGTTCAGTATGCATACAAATCGAAGGCGTCCTCTGTTCGCACAAACTTTATGTACTAATGTTTCTGTTCATTGTGGCAACATATTGATGAGGGTGACATTCCATGTTCACTGTATTGATTTACAGCTATTCTACCAAGCACTCAACTTTGCTATGATTGTGTCATCTGCGTTGATGATATGGAAGGGTCTGATGGTCCATTCAGGAAGTGAAAGTCCCATAGTTGTAGTACTCAGGTAAGCAGCATATCCAACCTGTACAATTGTTGCATAATAATAATCTTGTATTGTGCTGTGGGAAATGTCCTAAATTTTGTTTGGACGTTGTACTTTTTTAGGAGATCTGTTATCCAGTATTGCCAAAAATCATGACCAGTGATATATTTTAAGATGAATCACTCCATCTAGGCCACACTAATTGGTTCTGATCTATCAACCTGCGATGTGTTTAAACAAATTATATAAATCACAGGTTGGTAGATCAGGATAATTTATTCAACCTGAAAATACATATGTGACTCATCTTAATAAAATTAGTTACATGTCGGTAATTTTCAAAATTAAGTTATTTATACCATTGAAAAGAGAACAATCTCAGCTTTCACCTGATGTACCATGTAAGAAGATATGCCAATTATAAGTGAAGTTATGGCTTGCCAAGCATAGGTAGAATACTTCAAACTGAGAAAACTGCCTTCAAAGTTCAGCAACTTTTTTGTCATGTTTCATGAAATGTACCTTAGTTACCATGGACAGATATTCCTGAAACTCGGAACATGAATACATAATGGCATGTTGAAGGCATTCTGTTAATATGAAAACAAGATATTTGTTATAAAAGAGCAGCAGTACAATTAATTGCTGACAATTCCTGTAACTTCATAGGCTTCTACAGGAAGAATCACAGCAGATGGTCATGTTTAACAGTTTGCATTTATTAACATAAATTTGCCCATATATGGACTGATGACACACCAAGCTTCCTCATGATACCTGGTAAGGGATCATTCCAAATTTAGCGGCAAAGACCTCATGCACTTAGCTTCTTTTTCCATGTTGTTTCATGAAATTCAAGCAGAACGCTTTGTATAGTTCTTCGAACATGACACCAGAATACACAAAAAACACTTATATAGATGGTACCAATAGCAAAAATTTATAAATCTCAACATTTTTGGATTAAAATTATTTTCTCACAAAACCGGCATTTATGGAAAATCAGTTTTACCAACATCCGACTCGTTTCGATAAAATGGGTCTTTTTTATATAGTAATTACGTATAATGGAATGTATCGTGAGGGAGACTCTCATTAGGGCATTATACACACAGCTAATAGACTAATGGTAAATAAACATGAGCACAGAAAAAACTAAAAGAATCTCTGCACTTAATAGCAATTACTGCCATGCTGCCACAAAGTTAACATATTTTAATGTAATGCTGGAAGGAAGCAAATGTGGTAAATACGGCCACTATGACTGAATACTGAGCGTGACCTAAAATAGTATGGTTCCAGCCGCTCCGAAGTATTTATAAAAAATAAATTGTGTACTCCAGTGGTAGCATGGAGCCAGCCTTCTACCGCGGCGACCTCCTCTTCCTCACCAACTACAAGGAGGAGCCAGTGCGAGTGGGAGACATTGTTGTTTTCAAGGTCGAGGGTCGGGACATCCCCATTGTGCATAGAGTTCTCAAAGTGCATGAAAGGTCAGTCGGTACTTGAGAAACAAACTTATTTGAAAAGTTTTATTGAAACTAATACAGCATTATTGTAGTCACATAATTAATTAACTGATACATAATTATACAGTTGTTTATATATATATGCGTATTATACAATACATATTATAATTTAAATCAATCACCTTTAAAAAACTTAGTCCCTCTAGTTCAACTTCAATGCATAATTTATACATAGATATTTATTTATTTTATATATTTATTTGTATTATTATTTTTATATTTACATCACGTGTTAGATTTTATTGAATATTGTAAACACTTCTGAATGGAGGTCTACTTTAGATTTTTTTTAATCAAATGATTATTATTGTTATTATTATCATTTCACTGCTACAGGGAGAATGGCACAGTGAAGTTCCTCACAAAGGGTGACAACAACTCAGTGGATGACCGGGGTCTGTACGCCCCCGGTCAGCTCTGGCTACAGAAGAAGGACATAGTAGGGAGGGCGAAGGGGTGAGTAACTGCAGCAGCTTTTACTGGTGCTGTTGATGTTTCCCTCCTCCCCCCATCAGCACCATACACAGGTGGCTACAGGTTGATAGTAGTTACAGCAAACTCTAGTTGACAGTATCTGCTGTCTACTATGCTGGCCCACACACACACATTTTAATTGAGTCCTTGCAAAACTGGTGGGAGATTACGCCAATATTCAAATTATGTTCCCCAAAGTCCCCATATGCAGATGAATTTAAAAAGAAAAAATTATATCTGAAATATCACAGTGCATCAACTAAACCATAATTGTACCAACTTTCAGCACCATATATGCAAGACTAAAAAGAAAAAAGAAAAACGATGGAGAAGCATATAAAATATTATATATTTATCTTTATGTGCATTCTGTGCATTGATTTATGTGATGTAAGACCACAATAAGGTGCTCATCCGCCATTCCCCGACCAAAGAGTACCATTTAAAAGCAGCATTATGCAGGTTGTCTGAATTTCTGTGAGCACATATGTAGTGTGGAGTGATTAGAAATGATGTTTTCGTGCAGCGTGGCATCACAGCTGTCAAATTACGACAGCTGTCAGTCGGTGCATTTCTGCGTATTAATACAGTTGTCATTTTGCTTGGTGATGTAATCAGGGGCAATCCGTGGGTGGTTCAAGCAGAAATGGAGGGGTGTAAGGTTTGAAAGAAGTTTGTGGGAGCCTGAGGTATTAATAGTTCACACATTTTTCACAGAACATCTGTCTATGGAGGGTAAATATGCTGTGAAATTGTCAATAACAGAGCTGATCAAGATTAGTAGGAAATCAAGGAAACATTATAATTGTCGCCTATGGAAAATGCAGATGTGGTCTGACTCCATGTACCACTGTGACTGTTTGTTGGGTTTGCACTACATATTCTGTAAAAAAAATATTGACAATTCTGATAAGACGCATTTTAACAAAATTAACATTGTGTAATATCATAGGTCATATTGGCGTAGCCTGCAGCATGTCAGGCATATATTTATTTACAAGAGTATAGTGTTTATATTCTTCTGTTGTTATTACTATTAAAAAAGAGTTTCCTTAAAAAAAGTGGGTTTATTGAATTGCAATGAGGGTTAGATGTCAATGCAAATGTTTGTTTAGATGTGATGTTATAACCACCAATCTCAGCTAAACAAAAACATAAAGTGCATGATATTTGTTTTAATAAACATTGCAATTGTATGTTGCAGTTAAACGTGGATGTGATTATCTGTTGCAGATTTGTTCCATACGTAGGAATTGTTACAATACTTATGAATGACTACCCAAAATTCAAGGTAAGTTCATGAGTCACTTGGCATTAGATGAATGAGTTCAGTATAAAACTTACTATCTTTCTTTCATAAGTGTGTGCAACTGATATTATTATTTGTAAAGAATCTGACCTTATCGTCACATTACTGAAATACCGTTCACCAGGTAAGCAATCATCATGAAGGTGGCGCCACCATAATATGATTTAAATGATACTCCGCACGGTGGCACCACAGTGCATAATGTAATCCTTTCCAGTAATACACTGCCTTGGTTCTGCGTGTAATGTTTTGTCACAGTACGTCGCCTTATTACTGCGGAATGTTTGATGAATGTTGTCCTTTGTTTCAATACATTTTCTTGACACTTGGTAATGTTTGATGAATGTTGTCCTTTGTTTCAGTACACTGTCCTGACACTGTAATGTTTGATGAATGTTGTCCTTTGTTTCAATACACTGTCCTGATACTCGGTAATGTTTGATGAATGTCGTCCTTTGTTTCAGTACACTGTCCTGGCGCTACTCGGAGTGTTTGTTCTCCTCCACAGAGAGTGATTCATCAACTGAAACACTTGTGTGCTGTTCTCAAAATCTACATTGTGATTGTCAGTTTTATACCAGTCAGGACTCTCAACTGACACCTGGCAAATGTCCAAATTCAGTGATGTCGATTAAGTAATGTTATGAAGGCAGCTATTGCCTGGATCAGTTTCATATGGTATGACCTTTACTTTGTGTAATTAATTGTTTGAGATATATTACGTGATACTAGTACAGGAAATCAAAATTTGTGGGGAGTATCTCTACTCCACAATGTTTTATAAGTTTACTTGGGCAAACCTGTATATCTAAGTCAGTAAATATTACATATACATTTCATACAGACAGAGTTGAATTTTATATGTATGTACAGTTTTAACCTAAGTCTTAGAACAGTCTGCATCATAATAGTATCCGGCCGTGTGGCAATGTCTAGCTATGCTTAAGTTGCTATATTTGACCAAAAGTTTGACTAAATTTCATGCCATTGTTTTGTATAGTTGACTCTGCTTAACACAATCACAAATTATATATTAGGTAGATAGAATGGATTAATTTCCTACACCTGTTCAGTTAAAATGCATCGCTCGTGTGAAACAGTAGCTTAATGGAGTAAAATTCCTGTGGTCCAGGGTGATTTTATTAAGTAGTCTCAAACATAATACTGTATTTACAGTGTGGTATGTTCATGTTGAAATTGTTGTTATTTAGAAATTTAATAGAGACATTCCTGTGGTCCAGAGTGATTCTATTAAGTCGAGTCAACCATTCAGTGTGATTACTGTGTGGAACGTTCAAGTTCAAATTGTATTTTCGTTAGCACTTGTCTGTTGTCCAGAGTTGGTCTGTTGAGTGGTGTCAACCCTATAGTGTGACTACACGCAGTGTGGAATCCTCCGGTTCAAATTGTATTTCAACATTAGTGGAGCGTCATTATTCAGCCCAACACCAGCATAAGTATATGACCAGTGTTGGCCGTGTGGATTATATCAACGCCACATCTTGCAAGGCTTTAATAATGTTGGTTTGTTGCTAGGCAACACAGTCTGAATTCTCAAGAAAGTTCATGCAAACAAAAGCAAGCTAATTATCCCAGGCTTGTTGCTGGCAGTCGGTTCTAGTGGGTATCAGTTTTCATAAAACTTTATCAACGTACTGCTATTATAGAACCATATAGCAAAACTAACTAACTAATAAAGTAGACTAGAGCAAATGCGTTTTGCTCTGTTGAGCCAGTAGCACACACAGTTCATGCCCTACTTATACCCTCGTGTACAATACGTGTGTTCAACACATTATATAAAAGTACAGCGGTTGTTAATGAGTTGTCATGCAACTATTGCCATAGCTGGCAGCATATAACACCATCGTTCTTCGCTTCCCTCGTCGTTTCACACGTCATGTTGACGCAAACAAATAAGTAGACTGTGACGTCATAACCGCATTGCTATTTTTAGCGATGTATTACATACGTTACTACACACGTTACTGTTAAGTACAACATTATACCACGGTGGTTCTACAATCTTGTATAGCGTCTGTCCTCGTTTTCGATCTAATATGGCGCTCATGTGCGATCAGGCAGCCTCGTTTTTGAAGTACACAGAGAACACGTAAAATGGAGCCCTCTACTGGCTTCCTGTTGAGTGGTGATCCTTAGTGACAATTGTGTTGGGTAATGATCGTTTATGTTGTCTTTCACAGAACAGGCAGGCATTTACGACATTTGCTGTATAACACTACCGTTAAGATTCTGTAATTATTATTAAGGAGATGAATGTGTGTGATTTATGTAACGTGATTCAAATGATTGTTAGTAGACGTCATGTTTTCGACAGCACCGTGAGATTGCCTTGTAAAGATAAGACGAGAAACGGTTGGTGGGTTTGTATATGTTTGATTGAATATATTATAGCAGATACGAATTAAATTCATCGGCATTCAACTGTGGTGTAAGCTTTCAATCATCGACTTGCATGTGCAGTGTAGTGGAGTTTGTATGGTGTATAGTTTAGTATAAGTTTCTTCATAAACCGAGCAGCTGTCCTTCCCCTTTGTGACAGACACATCTTTACACGCTTGTCATCTACAGACTATTGCTGATATACAACTGCAAGCAACACACTTAGACCACACGACAGCTGCTGTCAGTGTTTTTCTTCGCATGATGATATTAATGGGATAGATGACATTAGCGCATGGGAAGAATGGGACATCCTTCATCACGCTCTCATTCTCATTCGTAGTCGACTCGCACGTCTTGTTTGTATGAATCGCCATATGTATTAGCTGTCCCTTTCCTCCTGGTGGCCAGGGCGTGCACGGAGAGATACAGAATCACTTCAAAATATTAATCGGATATGACGTGTGCCTGCAACGGCTTCATGTTCAAGAGACGAATGCGGTCATTTTGCTACTGAAAGGGCCTTGCATTTCTCACCAAAGGCAGCAGTGGCGACACATGGGATTGTGTAGACGTGTGCATTATGTACTCGAATGTTACAGACAAACCAAAGAATAACACTGCATTTTGTTGAACTAATTGTATTTTATTTACAAATTGTACATGTGTATATATATATATATGTATGTATATATGTATATATATATATATGAATGTTACAGACAAACATAAGAATAAACTGATTTTGTTTATAATTTTATTTTATTATATAATATTATATATTATATATATATATATATGTATATATGTATAATATATATATATATATATATATAATATAATATACACTTGACATGTCAGTCTGCTCTTCACGCGCGTACATCATCGTGCATTTGCGCAGAAGGCGTCTGCGAGTGCTTGCGCCTGTCGAGGTGCATGCACACATCTCTGTCTCACTAATACTGTTACACGTGCCCAGCGTGGAGGTAGTCGTGAAAGCCCGTGTCCTATCCGTCGGCAGAGACGTCTGCAAAAAGAAGCAATGACATTAGAGGGAGCGAGCGGCTCAAGCAGAAAGCTCTCGTGGTGGCGGAGACGGAGGCGCTGACCCGTGCGTCGCCTTCACTTCATTACCCCGCCGCGTGCAGACGTCTACGGGGGCCGGCAATAGGGGGTGTTGTGCGAGGGTAGCAGGGCATGACAGAACGTCAGCACACCTCGAGGTGGAAGGTGTTGGGACCGAGCCAGACAGGACGGAAATCACATGGTGCAAATGAGTTATGCCCGGTAATGATATTATTATTACCGTGGTCCAGTTACGACTACGACGTCCTGTAGGCCTACGTTGTCTGGTGTCACGTATATCATACACATACAAGGGATTCCTTGTGTGTGTTCGGCGACACATATGTGAATAGAATACTTATCACTGGCGCCGGAACTCGGAAGACGGGTGAGAGGGGGGGGGTAGTGCTGGTGAAGATATGTTTCGCGGGAACGTTACAACTTTGAATACCAAAAAGCTAGTCGTACCCAATATATGGGGGGGGGGCAAGTCATCTGTTCAGCACAACATGCATGCCGCTCCTCTAAGTATTGGTGTGGTAATTATATCACCAGTCTGCCCGGTTCCTGCTTTAAATTATTTCCTTCCATATACTCTCGGCTGAATTGTAGACTTTAAAGTGAAATACCACAATTGCGATCGAAAGCTGTGCAATAGCGTTTTGGGAAATTCGGTGAGAAACGAAGAGAGGGGTTGTGGTTAGGGAACGTGCTGACGGTTACCGTCGTGGACAAAGAGAGGAGTAACAACTTCATCACGTCTTGCTTGCGCAGAACTGACGCATCGGTGACACACAAACACATTACAAGAGACTATTGTGTTGATCGTACGACAGCGTCTAGCCCAAAGCCGTTTTGACAACACTGTATACACTGTAATTTGCACGTCATAATACCACGTAATAACCACCCACTTTTTCGTGCCGCTGTTGGGCGTTATTCTTGACAAAACCATGACTTCCTCGGCCCGAATTTATATTACACACAGACAATTAAAGTACACTGCCTACTTATTCTAGGTGGCCTTCGTCATGCGCCTCAAGGATTGCTTAGAAGATGTCATTAGTTGCACTTTTTCCTAGTTAATGCTTCATTGTGTGATGTCGTAAATAACAAAACATTTTCTTCTAAAAGGTCACGATTGTAAGCATGGAAAAGGTGAAATCGGATACGACAAAACAGTAAATTGCAAGGTGGAAAGGATGCAGCAATACGATATCCTACTGGATGTGTGGTATAGCTCACTGCCTACATGTTTAACAGGTGATGACCACCAGGGTAGAAACCATTGTATTGTGTTGTATTGCAAAGCAGAAGGATATGAGAGCGACAGAAACTCAGGTATCCTCGGATGTGCACCGCTGATTGGTTCGTACTGCAGATCCTTTACGACACACGAACGGGTCCCTTCTGGTCGCCACGAAACGAAGGAAGTCTACACTTACCTATCGCACCAACTTCAATCGCGGCAATCGAAAGACACTGAAAGAAGAACATTACAGAGCATTGACACTTTAATCATGACCAAGTATTGCTATACACTACACGTGTATTACAACAATAGTTTACATCCGTCCATGGATCAAAGAAGCAAGAACAGCGGTTTACATTGTTACAGTATTTTAAACTTGAAACTCGTTCCAACGACCACTTAATTTATGCTACAACATATAGCGTTGCATGCAGCAGATAGTAAGTAGCGTATTTGGGGATTGACTGAAAACTGAAACTTAAAAATAACTACCTATGATTGTGATTTTTCTCAAATATAATCGTAATAACTTTAGATCTGATACAAAATATCTTAATAACGTAAACACTGTTATTGGGTGACATTTGGTTCTCTGGTTGAATCGTGTAAACATAAATTATCGCCATTTTGTAGATCAGAAGCCAATGAAACCAAATAAGTATAGAAAAATGCGAGTGGACGTCGGAGTTGAGATAATATAGACTTGCAATGCTCCGAAGTAAAGCATATTACCAGACGAACAACGTTCGTTTTTCTATCCAACATGTATTTTTGACCTGGTAAACACCAACGTCTCACGCTGACGTTGCCAGTACCGATAACGGTGAACAAAACCATTCAGCGTCATCGGTACGGAAGAAATCAGCGTAAGGCATTAGACAAAGGTCTCTACAAGGTAAAAACATTTTTTTTTTCGAAAAAAACTATCCTTAAGAACATTCAGTAATAAAAACAAGCGTATTAATGTTTCAGAACTATCAACACACAAAATGTTCAATCGTCATTCGTCACCAGCACTTCTACAACACCTCCTATTGGCTAGCCTAGTGATGACACCGACAAACATGAGACATGTCGGAAGTACAGAGACAGTGCGTCACCAGGAGACAATAGCGCAAGTACAATTACAGAGCTGCAGGTGCGCAAGAACAAAGAATTACATCAACAGAAGCAGAAACAAAGACAGTGGATTGAAGAATGTTCACCGGAATTAAGAGCGCGGAATGAAGACAATGGAATGCAGAACATGCTTACGGCAAGATTGGTAACAAGATACAGACCAGACTGGTAAGAATTAATACGGGAAAGCTAAAACAAAAATCAGAATGGGTTTGCTGAGAGCATTGATTATATCAGTCTTCCTCTATGGATGTGAAACTTGGAAGGTCAACGCAGAGATAGAAAAGCGCATCAATGCCTTTGAGATGAACGGCATGCGGAGGTTGCTACAGGTTCACTAGTCCTCACACACCACAAACAAACAAGTATGAGAACTGATGGATATATATATATATATATATATATATATATATATATATATATATATACTGGCAAGCAAGAACATTTGTTGACAATTGCAAAAAGAAAACAGTTGCATGAGATCAGATGGAGAAGTGTAGCTTGGCTATCACCATCGTGCAATGATGTGATGAAAAGAGAGGGAGACCAGTCATAGAATGATAATGTCACAAAGAACGGACCGGGCTCAGCTACAATCAACAACGGCTGAGGATAGAGAAGTGTGGAAAACCTGCGAGTCAAGATCCATCATGCTGTCGCCCCTTGGACATATATAGATAGATACACACACACACACACACACACACACACACACACACACACACACACACACACACACACACACACACACACACACACACACACACACACACACACACACACACACACACACACACACACACAACACAAACACAAACACAAACACACACAAACACACACATACACACACATACACACACATACACACATACACACATACATACAAACACACACATACAAACACACACATACAAACACACACATATATAATGTATGTATGTATATATATATATATATATATATATATATATATATATATATATATATGTATATATATATACATATATATATATATATATATATATATATATATATATATATAGATAGATAGATAGATAGATAGATAGATAGATAGATAGATAGATAGATAGATAGATAGATAGATAGATATGAAGATAGATATATAAATATATAGATAAGTAGATAGATAGATAGATATACATACATATATACATACATACATACATACATATATAGATAGATAGATAGATAGATAGATAGATAGATAGATAGATAGATAGATAGATAGATAGATAGATAGATAGATAGATAGATAGATAGATAGATAGATAGATAGATAGATAGATAGATAGATAGATAGATAGCAGAGCGGACACATGTAGCGACGCAGACAAAGGAAGATGACAACGGAGACGGGAGGACTGCGTGAAGAGGGATTTGAGAAAGATGGAGGAAGACGACATATGGAAAGAGGGGTTTGCTGATTGGGATCAACTGAGGGCAACGACAGATTGAGCTATGCTCCAGTAGATCAATGGGACACACCCCTTAACCCATCTAGAGGAAACCGCAGTGAAACAACAGGGCAGAGCCTATGTACATACTGGAAATGACTAGAAGACAAACGTGAACGATTTGATGTGCTCATATGTTGTTTTTAGCGTTGGCAGTTGCACTAAACATGACCTATGTGCCAATAAATATTAGCATTGTAATCCACGCCCTTAATGGATAGACGGTACCGAGCAAGTGAACTATACTTGCCGAAGAACCATGGAATCAGACCTGAATAAACATATTTGAGAACAATATCGAAAACATCAATCAGATAACATCCACAAACGATCGATGCTGGCTGAAAAGACGTGTCTAAAATTAACGTTTTAAAGCGACGAATCCATTGTTATGATACATTCCAGTTAAGCGCGCGGCACAGGTGAAAGAGTGCGGGGCGAAGGTCGTGCGAACGTCTGCGTTGGTACAGACGAACCATGAGCTTAGCGCTTCGGATGTGTAAACAAAGGATACGGGTTCTTTTAAGGCTGTGTGACTTGAGTGTGTTCTCTAACGCAGTGATGCGCCTGACTATGGGTCATGGTCGTATTAGGGAGGATAAAGAGTTCTAATTGCGGGTTGGGCAGTTGTTGTAAACAGTGTGGCGAGTGCAGACGCCGTTGTCAAGACCCACTAGAGTCTATACCCGTCGCTATATACATCCGTGACCTCAGTCACAGGTTTACCTGGCACTGCATTCAGTGTTGTCGCGTGTGGCCACACGTCAGTGGACTGACTGCAGTAGAAACATAAGCTCAGTCAAACCATCCATGGGAAAGCTAGACATTTGGAACTACTGCAAAAGTGATCTAGCCTCTCGATTTACCGCCGTTTCCTCGTGTTGTTTAGCACGTCAGTGAAATGAGTAGTTAGAACATCTAGGCCTTTTAGTTGGTCTAACAGACAAGAGTATACATTTGTTTAAATCGATTGAACCTTCACTTTGGTCGTTCAGTTATGTCGGAGTCTTGCTGAAACACATTGCTGGGTCGACATTTAACCCCTCCATTAGTCGATCACGTGGTTTATCGGGATCACGGAAAGACATTGACATATCTCCATAGAAACATTCCATTTTCCATTTTTCCGGTGTGTTCAGAATTAAACGAGTAATTAGTTCGATGATTTTGAAGCAACATATAAACATCCCGCAACCGCGTAAACATGTGTTTAATATAGTGAAACTATTCCAGCCAAACAAAAAAAACTAACCGAGGAGGCGTCTTACTATAGACAGGTTTATATATAACGCCTTAGGCGGAAACAACCAGAAAAACACCGGAAGTTGGTGACAAATCGTAACCCTATCGCTTACTCGAAACACGTGAATAGGCCAACTTTGCATCACGGGTGCTACACGATCGCGCCCTTTGAAGCAGGTAAACAAGACAAATGATGTATGTAAAAGGTGCACAGGTGTCCCGCTCCCAGGCTGATAACCTGTGCGTGTGCGTGTGCGTGTGCGTGTGCGTGTGCGTGTGCGTGTGCGTGTGCGTGTGCGTGTGCGTGTGCGTGTGCGTGTGCGTGTGCGTGTGCGTGTGCGTGTGCGTGTGCGTGTGCGTGTGCGTGTGCGTGTGCGTGTGCGTGTGCGTGTGCGTGTGTGCGTGTGCGTGTGCGTGTGCGTGTGCGGTGTGCGTGTGTGGCGTGTGCGTGTGCGTGTGCGTGTGCGTGTGCGTGTGCGTGTGCGTGTGCGTGTGCGCGTGCGCGTGCGCGTGCGGTGTGCGTGTGCGTGTGCGCGTGCGTGTGTGTGTGCGTGCGTGTTTATGTGTGTATGTATGTATATGTGTGTACGTGCGTGCGTGCATGCGGGCGGGCGGGCATGCGTGCGTGCGTCTGATCATCAGTATGTCATGAAATGTCAACTGGACGAAACAAATTGCTGAAATGGAGAACGAGGATGAAATATTCGCAAGACCAACGTGGCGCGTGAGTTATGTAGCGTAGAACGTGTGGGTTCTAAGCCACACAAGCAGAGGATCTCTTTACAGTATTGTTTTATCATTTTAAATCTCGGAAGAAAAAAATTGTTTCTTAAAAAAATCGTTTGGGCCTATGTCCGAAAAAAACGTCCGAATATTATATCGCCTCTAGCCTCTAATCCATCGGCAGAGCAAGATAAGATTCTTCTAGTATACATTTAATGCTAGTATTTGATTGCGATGGTATACAAGTTTGTGTTGTTTCGTATTGAGTGGAAGTTGCGCACTCGACTGCGACTGATACTCACGATTCTCCGGTACCGTTCTCATTACGTAACTGTCCAGGACGCGTGACGTCACTCCCGAAAGACCACTGCCCTTCGTGTGTGGACTGATTGTCTAGCGGAGGATTGTACCTGTCCGCGGTCACGTGATATGGCGCGTAACTCTGATTGGTCCTGCGGCTGGGTCCGATGTCCGAAAACGCCCGAATACTTATATTGTCTCTAGCCTCCAGTTCGTCGGCGGATCGCGAACGTGTGTAGCGGCGAAATCCGACGTGTCCGCCATGATTGTTTGCAAGGGCACTTCCTGTCCCGCGCCAACCGCCGATGTGTGTCGAGTAGGAACTCACCGCGTCGCTCCTGTCGTCTGCTAAGCGTCCGTCGACGGAATACGACACATTTGACGACGGTAGGCGACTCTCTCGGAACGGTACGACCGCTAGTGCCGATGTGCTGCCGTAGAGACGTCGTTCGTAGCCGCCACTGTGGCGGTTGTTCTGCGGCTGCGAGAAGGGCTGGTTGGTCGCGTGCAGCGGGCGGATGGAGCGGCTGTAGGAGCTCTCGCTCACGGCTCGCTGGACGTAGTCGTTCGATTTGCTGCAAGCACAGTGAGGCGGGTTGATGAGACGAGTTGAACAGGACGAATGACGGCAACAATACAGGACGGGTTGATCGCATTGACACAACAGGACGGGTTGATCGCATTGACCTAAAAGGACGGGTCGGTTACTTTAATACAACAGGACGACTTGAGCGCATTAACACAACAGAACGGGTTCATATTAAAACGACCGACACATCCGGCTAGCCGACCGATGGACCGCCGCATAAGAGATGGACGACGGAATCGCACGAACACGACGGGGCTGGACAATTACGCAGACACAGCAGGACAAGGGAGTCGTACCAACACAACAGGACGTGGGGGTAGGTTTATTAGGACAGAACCCGTGAATCACACTGTCACATCAGGCCGAGTGGATCACACTAGCACACCAACAGGACGAATTACTCACGTAAACACAACAGGACGGCTTAGTTACATTAACATAACAGGACCTGCGAATAACGCTAGCACAACCGTACAAGCGATTCTCACCAATACCACACGGGGAGTGGATCACATCCACACAACAGGCCGTGTTGTTCCCATTAATGCAACAACAGGACGAATTATTCACGGTAACACCACAGGACGTGTTGATATAACAGGACGGGTGAATGTCGCCAACACAACAGGACGGGCGAATAACGCGTACACACAAAGAAGGGCGAATCGCTCTAACACAACAGGAGGAAGGAACCACATGAACACAACAACAACAACATCGGCGGCGACGACGACAGCAACAACAACACGGTGGCATCGCCTTATCACAGCAGGATTAGCGAATCACAGTACCGGACCAAGACAAGGGGATTACACAAACACAAGGAGAGAGGTGAATTATACTGGTGCCACTGGGCCGGCGAACGTAAGAGGACGAGTGAATCGTCCTAACACAATAGAGCGTGTGAATAACATTAATGTAAGAGGACGAGTGAATCGTCCTAACACAATAGGGCAGGTGAATATCATCAATATAAGAGGACGACTGGCTCACGTTAACACAACAGGACATATGAACCGACCTAACATGCCACGTCGTGAGTCACAGTCACAGTCACCTCCTCCTCCTATTAGTCTAACACGACACTACGAATTTGTCATGACAAGAGAACATAACAGATGACCCACACTACTCACAGAGCTGAACATTGTGATAACAACACTGTTAAATGTATTATTAACATGTTTGACACCGAATTCATAGACATGTTCCTTGTAAACACACCAATGAAATATTAATAAATATCACAACTTTAATTTGATACGGCAATGCGTGAGTCTGACATGTATCTACAGTGTAAATTCACCTCACATTTAATATGTTAATATTTAACATTACGTACCAAGTTATTGTTTATTGATTGATAGATCCACAATGCTGTGGAATACGTAGGTAATTACCGCGATTTGACCGTATTATTTTAGTCTTCCAAGATAGATACACACTACTGTGGAATACGCAGTAATTACCTCGATTTGACCGTATTATTTAAGTCTCCCCACAATAACCATGCACACAGCGTGCATGCGAAGCGTCGATGTGTTAACAAAAGCGATACATCTCCCCGACACGCCATTTCACAATTACTGCCACCTGCCAATGGCGTCTTCTTTGTTAATTACGCACAAATCCAGAAGGAAAACTGTGTCTGCGACGACTTGGCCGCCAGGCAATTGCTGCGTCGAACATTGGCTGATTAAACCACGTAATGCTGATTAGTCCCGAATGCGTGCCAGCGATGATGAACGACGTATGTGGGATTAATCCAGTGGATTAATCTTGCAACGAGCTGTACTTTCAAGACGAATCGCACCTTATGACGACAACTCACTGGTGAATAATCTCTGCACCATCACGAATCGTGAATATTGGTTTCGTCAGATGCTCGTGGCAAGTTTGGACTTAGACTGACTGTTTAGACTGCCACAGAATGCGAATTGTCAAATAATATTTATGTTTGACAGAGAATTAAGAGAGATTGATCAACAGGGCATGAAAAACAAAACACTATATGACGTAGGACAAAATAAGATAAGTAAAATAAAGTTGTAAAGATAGTATGACGTGATTGATATTTTGAAAGCACCAGTTCGGACAGAAGAACAGAGGCCACGTCGTGGAAGTACCAACGTCGAGAAGGATCGTCATGAACTCTCACAGCAGACCTTGTTATGGAGGTACTAAGGTCGAAAATCATTGTCATGAACTCTTAGAGAAGGTCATGTTGTGGAAGTAACGAGGTCAAGAAGTATCGTCATGAACTCTCACAGCAGACCTTGTTATGGAGGTACTAAGGTCGAAAATCATTGTCATGAACTCTTAGAGAAGGTCATGTTGTGGAAGTAACGAGGTCAAGAAGTATCGTCATGAACTCTCACAGCAGACCTTGTTATGGAGGTACTAAGGTCGAAAATCATTGTCATGAACTCTTAGAGAAGGTCATGTTGTGGAATAACGAGGTCGAGAAGGATCGTCATGAACTCTCACAGCAGACCTTGTTAGGAACAAGGCAAAATTTGTCATAAACCTTAGAGAAGGTCATGTTGTGGAATAACAGGTCGAGAAGGATCGTCATGAACTCTCACAGCAGACCTTGTTATGGAGGTACTAAGGTCGAAAATCATTGTCATGAACTCTTAGAGAAGGTCATGTTGTGGAAGTAACGAGGTCAAGAAGTATCGCCATGGAGCCATACAGAAGATCATGTTGTGGAAGTAACGAGGTCAAGAAGTATCGTCATGGAGCCCTACAGAAGATCATGTTGTGGAAATAATGAGGTCAAGAAGTATCGTCATGGAGCCATACAGAAGATTATGTTGTGGAAATAACCGAGGTCAAGAAGTATCGTCATGGAGCCATACAGAAGATTATGTTGTGGAAATAATGAACAAAGCGGCATGGAGCCATACAAAGAAGTTGAATAAATCGTTCCATGGAGCCCTACAGAAGATCATGTTGTGGAAATAATGAGGTCAAGAAGTATCGTCATGGAGCCCTACAGAAGATCATGTTGTGGAAATAATGAGGTCAAGAAGTATCGTCATGGAGCCATACAGAAGATTATGTTGTGGAAATAATGAGGTCAAGAAGTATCGCCATGGAGCCTACAGAAGATCATGTTGTGAAAGAACCGAGGTCAAGAAGTATCGTCATGGAGCCCTACAGAAGATTATGTTGTGGAAATAACGAGGTCAAGAAGTATCGTCATGGAGCCCTACAGAAGATTATGTTGTGAAAGAACCGAGGTCAAGAAGTATCGTCATGGAGCCCTACAGAAGATTATGTTGTGAAAGAACCGAGGTCAAGAAGTATCGTCATGGAGTCCTACAGAAGATTATGTTGTGAAAGAACCGAGGTCAAGAAGTATCGTCATGGAGCCCTACAGAAGATTATGTTGTGAAAGAACCAAGGTCAAGAAGTATCGTCATGGAGTCCTACAGAAGATTATGTTGTGAAAGAACCAAGGTCAAGAAGTATCGTCATGGAGCCCTACAGAAGATTATGTTGTGAAAGAACCAAGGTCAAGAAGTATCGTCATGGAGCCCTACAGAAGATTATGTTGTGGAAATAATAAGGTCAAGAAGTATCGTCATGGAGCCATACAGAAGATTATGTTGTGAAAGAACCAAGGTCAAGAAGTATCGTCATGGAACCCTACAGAAGATTATGTTGTGGAAATAATGAGGTCAAGAAGTATCGTCATGGAGCCCTACAGAAGATTATGTTGTGAAAGAACCAAGGTCAAGAAGTATCGTCATGGAGCCCTACAGAAGATTATGTTGTGAAAAAAACCAAGGTCAAGAAGTATCGTCAGGGAAAGCCCTACAGAAGATTATGTTGGGGAAATAACCGAGGTCAAGAAGTATCGTCATGGAGCCCTACAGAAGATTATGTTGGGGAAATAACCGAGGTCAAGAAGTATCGTCATGGAGCCCTACAGAAGATTATGTTGTGAAAGAACCAAGGTCAAGAAGTATCGTCATGGAGCCATACAGAAGATTATGTTGTGAAAGAAACAAGGTCAAGAAGTATCGTCATGGAGCCCTACAGAAGATTATGTTGTGAAAGAACCAAGGTCAAGAAGTATCGTCATGGAGCCCTAAAAGAAGATTATGTTGGGGAAATAACCGAGGTCAAGAAGTATCGTCATGGAGTCCTACAGAAGATCATGTTGTGGAAATAATGAGGTCAAGAAGTATCGTCATGGAGCCATACAGAAGATCATGTTGTGGAAATAATGAGGTCAAGAAGTATCGTCATGGAGCCCTACAGAAGATTATGTTGTGGAAATAATGAGGTCAAGAAGTATCGTCATGGAGCCATACAGAAGATCATGTTGTGGAAATAATGAGGTCAAGAAGTATCGTCATGGAACCCTACAGAAGATTATGTTGTGGAAATAATGAGGTCAAGAAGTATCGTCATGGAGCCCTACAGAATATTATGTTGTGAAAGAACCAAGGTTAAGAAGTATCGTCATGGAGCCCTACAGAAGATTATGTTGTGAAAGAACCAAGGTCAAGAAGTATCGTCATGGAACCCTACAGAAGATTATGTTGTGGAAATAATGAGGTCAAGAAGTATCGTCATGGAGCCCTACAGAAGATTATGTTGTGAAAGAACCAAGGTCAAGAAGTATCGTCATGGAGCCCTACAGAAGATTATGTTGTGGAAATAACGAGGTCAAGAAGTATCGTCATGGAGTCCTACAGAAGATTATGTTGTGAAAGAACCAAGGTCAAGAAGTATCGTCATGGAGCCCTACAGAAGATTATGTTGTGAAAGAACCAAGGTCAAGAAGTATCGTCATGGAGTCCTACAGAAGATTATGTTGTGAAAGAACCAAGGTCAAGAAGTATCGTCATGGAGCCTACAGAAGATTATGTTGTGAAAGAACCAAGGTCAAGAAGTATCGTCATGGAGCCCTACAGAAGATTATGTTGTGAAAGAACCAAGGTCAAGAAGTATCGTCATGGAGTCCTACAGAAGATTATGTTGTGAAAGAACCGAGGTCAAGAAGTGTCGTCATGGAGCCATACAGAAGGTCATGTTGTGAAAGAACCAAGGTCAAGAAGTATCGTCATGGAGCCATACAGAAGATTATGTTGTGGAAATAATGAGGTCAAGAAGTATCGTCATGGAGCCCTACAGAAGATTATGTTGTGAAAGAACCAAGGTCAAGAAGTATCGTCATGGAGCCATACAGAAGATTATGTTGTGGAAATAACCGAGGTCAAGAAGTATCGTCATGGAGCCCTACAGAAGATTATGTTGTGAAAGAACCAAGGTCAAGAAGTATCGTCATGGAGCCATACAGAAGATTATGTTGTGGAAGTACAGAGGTCAAGAAGTATCGTCATGGAGCCCTACAGAAGATTATGTTGTGAAAGAACCAAGGTCAAGAAGTATCGTCATGGAGCCCTACAAAAGATTATGTTGTGAAAGAACCAAGGTCAAGAAGTATTGTCATGGAGCCATACAGAAGATTATGTTCTGAAAGAACCAAGGTCAAGAAGTATCGTCATGGAGCCCTACAGAAGATCATGTTGTGGAAATAATGAGGTCAAGAAGTATCGTCATGGAGCCATACAGAAGATCATGTTGTGGAAATAATGAGGTCAAGAAGTATCGTCATGGAGCCATACAGAAGATCATGTTGTGGAAATAATGAGGTCAAGAAGTATCGTCATGGAGCCCTACAGAAGATTTTGTTGTGAAACGAACCAAGGTCAAGAAGTATCGTCATGGAGCCCTACAGAAGATTATGTTGTGAAAGAACCGAGGTCAAGAAGTATCGTCATGGAGTCCTACAGAAGATTATGTTGTGGAAGTACCGAGGTCAAGAAGTATCGTCATGGAGTCCTACAGAAGATTATGTTGTGAAAGAACCGAGGTCAAGAAGTATCGTCATGGAGCCCTACAGAAGATTATGTTGTGAAAGAACCGAGGTCAAGAAGTATCGTCATGGAGCCTACAGAAGATTATGTTGTGAAAGAACCGAGGTCAAGAAGTATCGTCATGGAGCCCTACAGAAGATTATGTTGTGAAAGAACCGAGGTCAAGAAGTATCGTCATGGAGCCCTACAGAAGATTATGTTGTGAAAGAACCGAGGTCAAGAAGTATCGTCATGGAGTCCTACAGAAGATTATGTTGTGGAAGTACAGAGGTCAAGAAGTATCGTCATGGAGCCCTACAGAAGATTATGTTGTGAACGAACCAAGGTCAAGAAGTATCGTCATGGAGCCCTACAGAAGATTATGTTGTGAAAGAACCGAGGTCAAGAAGTATCGTCATGGAGCCCTACAGAAGATTATGTTGTGAAAGAACCGAGGTCAAGAAGTATC